>APFE031400443.1:10496-45730 GCA_000404065.3 Pinus taeda
GGGGGGGGGTGCTTTGTTTTCTTTTAGTCATGGATGCTTTGGATTACGTGCTTTCTTGAGAAAGCTCTTTTTCTCCTTACAAAACAAAAACACAAAACCCAACAAGGACATGAAAAAAAAACAAGCCTTATGGCTTAAAGTTAGCTTTACCCGGAAACTAAATATTTTCCTCAATGTTTCTGATTTTCCGAGATCACGCTAAGGTGCAGGGAAAAGAGGATACGCATGAGAAAAATTTTTCCTTTCTGTTTCTGATTTGCCCAGATCGCACAGAGTCGCAGGGCAAAGAGCATACGTAGAAATGAAAGGTATAGATCTGGTAAAAAAATAGCTAAATAAACAGAAACCGAAATAAACAGAGAGAAAATAATAGTAAACTGCAAATAAACACTGTATACCTCCAGATCTAAAAAATGACGTAGCTAGGGCTACCGGAAACCTTTTCGCGTGAAACGAAAGGGGTTCCTCACTAGAACAGATGCTCCCATCACAACAGAGTAGTCCTCTCGGCCTGAAAGCAGTCAGAAATAACAGATCTAGGAGATGGCAGTCGCATGCAATTCTACCGGCTTCAGATTTGGATCAACAACGGACACGGCCCTCAAATAGCTCTGATACCATGTAGGAATTTACAGGGTAAGTTCCTCAGACAGAACACCAAAAGGACACCGCTCACAAACAGATCACAGATCAATACACCAGTATTTTGACGTGGTTAAAACCCTCAGAGAGGGAAACAGTCCACGGCCTGCGCCAACGTGGCTACTACAGGCAATTTATTAATAAAAGAATGAAAATTTACATAAGCTTCTCTCATGCACGGTTAACCTACAAATGACCCTCCATGCGCTTTAAATAGAATTCATGGACCAATCGGGTGTCAAGCCACGGATCAAGTGGTCGGTAATACCGAGGAGAGAATGAACCGTCGGATCACTACATATCGTGACCGTCGGATTGTAAGTTACAAAATGTACAACGGTAAATAAACACACTTTACCTAACTCTATACTAGACCAAGTTGAACTTAACTATTTCCTATGTGTCGGAATATCCTAACAAGGTGTGCCATGAGTGTTGAGGAGTGCTAGGTCTCTCTCATTAACATAATTGACAAAGCTTGATTATGTATTAAATAATATAGTTCCTACACACATTAGTGGAACTTTATCTAAAGGGAATTTGCTATATAATAAACATAATAGAGATGAATCATGTGTTGAATAATAAGAAAGCTATATTCTTATGACTTGAGGGAAATGATACACACTAATTACTTCTTAAAAAATTGACTGACTCTAACCACTATGGCCTTGGAAACATAATGAAAAGGACTCCAGAACAATGGTCTTAAATCGTTATCTTTTGACAAAAAATATAGTAATAGGTACATAGCGTCATCAAAAACTCATTGGACTGATCAATGCTGACGAATTTTTTTTACCGTCACCAAAAGTAACCAAAATGAGCATTTGTGAGGGTCAATAAAAGATCATCACTAGAAGTGTCACCAAAAAAAGAATTAGTGATGGGCCTTTAACGACCCTCACCAAAAGTGTCACCAAAGAGAGAATTAGTGACGAGCCTTTAACAACCCTCACCAAATGTGTCATTGAAAATGGATTTGGTGACAAAACTTAAAGGACCATCACTATATACACTTACAACAACGATTTTTTAAAGACCGTCACCATATGCGACATTGGTGACAGACCTTAAAGGTCCGTCACATGCATGAAGCGTCATCAAAAACTCATTAGAATGATCAATGATGACGAACATTTATTATCTGTCACCAAAAGTAACCAAAAAGATCATTGGTGACGGTCAATAAAAGATCGTCACTAGAAGTGTCACCAAAGAGAGAATTAGTGATGGGACTTTAACTACCCTCACCAAAAGTGTCACCAAAGAGAGAATTAGTGACGGGCCTTTAACGACCCTCACCAAAAGTGTTATTGAAAATGGCTTTGGTGACAAACCTTAAAGGACCATCACTATATACACTTACAACAACGTTTTTTTAAAGACCATCACCATATGTGACATTGGTGACGAACCTTAAAGGTTCGTCACGAGCATGTCCCTCACCAATGATATTTTTTCTTGTAGTGAAAGGATACTTATTTTTAATGGTCAGTTTGTTTAACTGATGGTAATCCATACACATTCACAAAGTCCCATCCTTTTTCTTGACAAAGAGCACTGGAGCTCCCCAAGGGGACACAATGGGTCGAATATACCCTTTATCAAGCAGCTCTTGCAGCTGCATTTTTAATTCAGTTAGCTCTAGTATGCTCATGTGGTAAGGGGCTCGGGAGACTGGGGCAGATCTCGAAATTAGCTCAATAGTGAAATTTATTTCTCTTTTTAGGGGTAAGCCTAGGATTTCCTCAGGAAATACATCTCGAAAGTTTTGTATTATTGGGATATTTTATATAGAAACAGATTTATCTTTAGAGTCAATGTATCCCACTTGTATTTCATAGAACTTGGTAGCATTTTCTGATGCATTTTTCCATTTGGGAGGTTGTTATCGGTCTTAGATGTAGAGGCTTTTGAATACCTTGAATCCCCTGCCTTACTCCTCCCTCATCCTGGTAATTAATGGTTTTGGTCTTGTAGTTAATAAGGGACCAATGCTTCTCTAACCAGTCCATACCTATAACAACATCATAGGACCCCAGGGGTAACACATTAAGGTCTGCTATAATAGTCTGATTAGCTAAGCTTAAAGGGCAATTATTGACCTTGGACAAGACTCTTCTTTTTGCTCCTGTGGCTAGTTGAATTAGCCATGTATTTTTAAACTTGGTAGATTGCAGTTTACATTGTTCTACAATCTTGGGACTAACATACCTTAGGATAGCCCCTCGAATGATTAAAATAGATATAGTTATGTTGAAAAATTTACCTTCAAATTCAACCATTGTTGGCTGAAACTCTGCCTGATGGTCTTCAAGGACGACATTAATTTTAGGGATTCTCCTAGCCACCTCTCCCATGGTAGATTCTTCCTGTATCTGCGAAATCTAATCATCTCATCTTTGTTGTGGGTAGTTTTTGACATAATGCGACCCTCTGCATCCCCAACACTATACAGGTGGTCTGTTATTTAATTCCATTTCAGATCTACTAGCCTGTTCATTCACCTTGTTTTCCCCTGGTATCTTAAATCTGGGATAATTTCCACTTGTTTTACGGTTGATTGGACCTTTAAATGATCCCCTGTTGCCTGTACCTTTGTTCCCTTTGTGGCTGGAAACAAGTTTGCTTTCTTTTCTGTCAGCCCACTTCTTGCCTAAATCACCTTTGGGTTTGTTTTGCTGGTAATAGATTTGTGCCTTACAAATGACTTTGTCCATGGTTTTTGGGTTGTCAAACTCGAGTCATTCCTTCATGAAGAGTGGAAGGCTGCTAATGAACTGCTGTACTTTTGCCTTTTCTTCGCGTATGTAAAGGACATACCAAAGTAGTGACATAAACTTGGTTATGAACTCATCCATGGTCATCTGACCCAATCGGAGATCATGGAAATATTTCGCTTTTTCATCATATAATCTTTTTGTTAGATGTTTTTCCTTAAAATATCTCTGAAAATTTTCCCAGGTTATGTTTTGTTCATCAACTCCTTCGATTGTTTTTTACTTCCTCCCAACATAATGTGGCCTTTCCTTGTAATTGAAAGATGGCTAGTCGGGCCTTCAGATTATGGTCATACTCGTATAGCTAGAAATACTTATTTATGTTAATGAGCCATGCCTCTACTGCCTCTTCCTATTCAACATCGTAGAGAGGAGGTTTAATTTTTCGAAATTCTCCTTGAAGTTCTGATTTCTATCTTTTATGTATCTTGTGATTTGACACATTATTTGATTCTTCTTCATGATTTTCTTCTCCCCCTTCTATCTCCATATTCTCAGTTTGATATTCTTGTTCCCCTGTCATATTTCTGTGTTCGAGGTGAGGGGCTATTGGCCGATGGTTCTGTCTATCAGATAGACTTTTCATAATTTTCTCTTGCTCTTGCATTAGTCATTCATTGTTTTCCTGCAACCGGGCCATCTCATATTTTAATTCTTGTATAGTCTCTAGGATGGTTGTATTATCATTTCGTGGCTCATACCCTAGCTATAACCATACTTCGGGATTACCTTTTGGAAATGATGTTGGTCCTGTTCGCATTGCTGTCTGATAGAAAGGGTTTCCCATTCTCCTCATGTTGACACTGTTTACCTTGAAATTCAACCATTGTTGGCTGAAACTCTGCCTGATGGTCTTCAAGGGCAGCATTAATTTTAGGGATGCTCCTAGCCACCTCTCCCATTGTAGATGCTTCATGTATATGTGAAATCTAACCAGCTTCTATGCATTGTGGGCAGTTTTTGACATAATGTGACCCTCCGCATCCCCAACACTGTATAGGTGGTTTGTTATTTAATTCCATTTCAGATCTACCAGCTTGTTCATTCACCCTGTTTTCACCTGGTACCTTAAATCTGGGCTGATTTCCACTTGTTTTACGGTTGATTGGACCTTTAAATGACCATTTGTTGCCTGTACCTTTGTTCCCTTTGTGGCTGGAAACAAATTTGCTTCCTTTTTTTTCAGCCCACTTCTTTCCTAAATCACCTTTGGGTTTGTTTTGCTGGTAACAGATCCACGCCTTACGAATGACTTCGTCCATGGTTTTTGGGTTGTCAAACTCGAGTCGTACCTTCATGAAGAGTGGAAGGCTGTTGATGAACTGCTGTAATTTTTCCTTTTCTTTGCGTATGTAAGGGACATACCAAAGTAGTGACATAAACTTGGTTATAAACTCATACATGGTCATCTGACCCAATCAGAGATCGTGGAACTATTTTGCTTTTTCATCAGAAAATCTTTCTATTAGATATTTATCCTTAAAATATCTTTGAAAATTTTCCCAGGTTATGTTTTGTTCATCAACTCCTTGGATTGTTTTTACTTCCTCCCACCATAATTTGGCCTTTCCTTGTAATTAAAAGATGGCTAGTCGGGCCTTTAGAGTATGGTCATACTCGTACAACTAGAAATATGCATTTATGTTACTGAGTCATGCCTCTACTGCCTCTTCCTGTTCACCATCGTAGAGAGGAGGTTTAATTTTTCGAAATTCTCCTTGAAGTTTTGATTTCTGTCTTTTATGTATCTTGTCATTTGACACATTATCTGATTCTTCTTTGTGATTTTCTTCTCCCCCTTCTGTCTCCATATTCTTAGTTCGATATTCTTGTTCCCCTGACATATTTCCGTGTTCAGGGTTAAGGGCTATTGGCCGATGGTTCTGTCTATCAGATAGACTTTTCATAATTTTCTCTTGCTCTTGCATTAGTCATTCATTGTCCACCCGCAGCCAGGCCATATCATATTTTAATTCTTGTACAGTCTCCAGGATGGTTGTATTATCATTTTGTGGCTCATCCCCTAGCTGTATCCATACTTCGGGATTACTTTCTTGAAATGATGTTGGTCTTGTTCCCATTGTTGTCTGATAGGGACAGTTTCCCATTCTCATGCGGACACTGTTTTGATACGTGCACATCAAAGTTTGTTATTTATTTATTCCAGAGGCCTCAGTTTAGTAACCTCAATGTTGTGATACCATATGTCACACATCTACTAAGCATATAAAAAAAAAAAAAATTACTTATCTATTTTCTAAAACTACCGGATAATACCATTGATATATGAACACAATCATTTACAACATTTATCACCATAATTATTGAATTTAAAAAAAAAACAATTAATAAGGCTAGATACGATGATTCGATTATACATTGAAATTATCATTTAGACTTTAATCTGTGAATACAATGTGATATAAAGTCAGAGGGGGACATATGTCCAGCCCTCAGGCTAGCTCAAAATTAAATGAGCACATATCTTACCACCGAGATATCCTTCATTAAAGAACCTGTACTTTAATATTTGTTCACCGTAAATGATGGTCGGTTCTACACAATATTTACACTTACCTTATGGTTCGCACTACCCAGCATTAATTCTGGCTGATCGCTGTATTGGCCTAGGCGAAGGTGGCGACTCGTTGGATTTAATGTTGCAGGCCCTCATACATGGTAACCTTGGGATTTTCTCTGGATCAACGGCTTTGGTATCACCTTTTGATCGGATGGTGGAGTGCCTTCTTGTTTTTCCTAACCCTCGAACGAGTATGAGTTTTTCATCATTTCTCTGCTCTGGTTCATGCTTCTAGTAACTCTGGGTTGATTTGTATTCATTGCTTGATAGTCCCCTGATATCGTCATTTGTCGAGCTCTAAGCGTTTATTTGTTGCTAGGGTTGTCTGCAACTTCGAGGACCGATGGCTTACAAGGTGTGGATTTACCTACAGCTGACTCACGCCTTCATATCTCCCAGGTATCTTTTTTTTATGGAGACTCTGTTTGGGTTTTTCATCTATTTATTCTTTTACTGTTATTTTTGCTAAACCACATACTAATACATGTTTATCTCCACCCATTCGGGGTGAAGGGTTTTCCAGAGGGCATGAAATGGACAAGACATGGCTCCTGCCTGCTACGAGGCCCTTGGTTTGATTTGGGGACAGGGTTATTAAAATCCCGAGTATGCAAGAGTTCTGCAATGAAATTTAAGTTTTTAGGATTTATGGTTTCGTGGAGAGTTTAGTCATTACTCCTTGCCATGACTGTGATATTTTGTTTACCCTCTGTAATTTTTGGATTCTATTTTTGAGTTTTCTGAGGCATATCGGCCATGAACAAGTTGCTAAGATCAATCTGGCGTCGACCGACTTAACTTTTTCTATCATCTTTAGTTATACGAAGGGTGAAGAGATTCGAACTCTAGCTGGTATTGTTACAACATGGTACTGGGATTGTTGAATGAAAAATGTATGCATATTTGTTTCGGTCTTTACACTTTTAAACGTCTCTTGGAATATACTATGTTTCGTTCAGTTTACTTCCTTCTGGTATTATTCTTGTTTTTAATGTTAGTGCTTGGCCGGTAATACATGGTTTGGTTGATAAAATTTATTTAGTTAATTCATGGTTTTCCTCGAATTCCTTGTGAGGTTTTATAGTTCAGATTTGACCACTGATTCTTCTATTTCGAAAGTTTTACTACTTGTAGTATCTATCGAGACTCTATCTCTGGTAATGTTTATATTAATTCGAAGGAATAATTGATATATGTGTAGTTATTTATCAAATGAAACCCTTTGCAGTTTCTAAAAATTTAGTGGCGAGGCTACATACCTCGTTTTTTATTCTGGGCATGTCTATAACTCGAAAAAATCTCCCTACTTGTTCTGAATTCTCGGTATTGTATGTGCCGCTAACTGTTTATAAACAATGTTCATATACTAGTTTCTTCTTTTATGTAGAAAGAAAGTTTCCTACTATTTTTCCTTGTTTTTGCTAATAGAATATTTATTAAATTCTTTTGTGTACTGTAATTCCTGTGGAACAACATTTCTAAGGAAAAATGAGGTCTGTCTCTAGCTACATCGTGTATATTTATATTTTATTTTTGTATGGAACCTTATAACGCTATTTGTTAAAGATTTTCGAAATGCATGAACTTCAATATGATAATATTTTATGTTCTTTTCTTGAATCATACATTGTTAATAATTAGTAGAATGACAGTTAACTAACATTCATTCAAACTATTTCATTCTTGAACTACTGAGATGATCATTACTTCTATAACAGGATTAAAATGAAATCTATTTAATAAGCATTGTCATTAATACTTATTTGTACCATTGTCTAATTGAATATCCCTGATTCAGTCTTGCAACCAGACCTGAATCTTGCTATATATTTGCCTCCCAACCTTGAAATCTACTTCAGTAGTCTCCCCCCAAGCTTTCCTGTTCACAGGAACTCTTTAGTTTCTCGAGACTTAGAGTCTTCGTGCCCTCTGGTCCCAACCAGACATGGCCTTCTAGAACTGCCTTACTCTTCAACACAGTTTCCTCCTTAGTAACCCTCTCTTCCCTTGATCTCAGATACCTCTATCCTCTTGATCTCTTGGTTAAACATTAAGAATTTTTTTTCAAGAACTTAGTTAGAAACAAGAAACTATTTTCCCTAATTGTTTATTAAGTAAAATAATATTTACTAATAATCATTGTCTTCATTCAAAAAATATTAACTTCCAAAAAAATATTTTTATATTAGGAAAATAAATAATTGTCCAAATTACACTAATTAAAATATTTACATAGTCTGAGGATATCACAGCTAGAATTTAAGTTTCATATCCCAATACAATCAAAATATTGGCCATGACTCCCAAAAATGAAATCCATGTCGTGCATGTCAATTTGAAATTTTTCAGCGTCACCTCCTCTTTGCACTATTTATAACACCTATATAAATTATAACACCGGCAGAGAAGACATTACTGCTAGTATTGTCAAAGGGGAGAGCCTGTTAGGATTTGCTTCCTAAAATAAGTGGGTCAACATGGTGATCAACCCTGTCAAAGGCATATCATATTAGTATTTACACATTAACAGGCAAAGAAAGGTTGATGGCGTTAAACCGAGGGGAGAGACACCAAGCGAATTAACCCAATCATTCCAATACATCAAACCCTTATTATCTCACATGAATCCAAATAATAATATTGACCATTCGATCTGTCGATCATGCAAGACATTTACTCAGCGCCTCTACAGCCCAAAAGAGCACAGAAATGGACGGAAAACCAAATAAAATAAACTATTTATGAAAATTAATTTAAAGTCAAATAAAATAAATTATGTATGAAAATTAATTTAATATTTATTATTAAACTGATATGACTTGCAAATTCTGTCGAAATTCAAATCCAAAAAAATCTATAGCCACGCTGGATTCCACAGGAAACATGTCGGGACGCGGATGACGTGAAATCGATAGGGGGATCATCATGTTTTAAACTAGTTTTTGAGGTTTCCTGTTGCGGGAAGCGATGGAGCTATGAAAATTTTAAAATTAAGCTCTCTTATTTATATAAAAGCCTAAAAACGCCATTATATATTCATTCTTTCACAAATATATTAAAATAAATAAAAATAAGTACTATAACAACAAAACCTTGAAATTCGGCACATGAAAAAAAGCCTCGGCACAAAATCATACTAATTTACTATTTTTAGAGACTAATGACAAAGCTTTGAAATTCTGCACATGAAGGAGATGCCTAGGCTCAAAATCTTGCCAATCCTCCATTTTTAGTTGTGGCATTCTAACTGTGCAGACTAATGACAAAGCTTTGAAATTCCGCACATGAAGGAGATTCCTAGGCTCAAAATCTTTCCAACCCTCTATTTTTAGTTGTGGCATTCTAAGTGTGCCATCCCATGATTATTATTTGCATAAAATGTATCCTCCAAACTAGCATAAAATATATCAACACAACTTCAATATAATAATTGACTTAAACAAGTTAATAAAAACTCTACATAAGGATATGGCATTTGTGTAGATGCTTCAACAATAAATTTGTAGTTGTGGATCTTGACAATTGTAGATGGCCTATTACAATTTGAAACTAACACTATAAAAATGGTCTATTACAGTTTGAAACCAACATTTTATGTTTTGTCCATGTGATAAATCCCATAAAACTAGAATATTGAAACATAAGCAATAGATACATATATTGTTGGCCATGATCTAGTTGTGCCAACTGCTTCTGGAGCCTTGGGCTAGGGTAGTTACCATGACCAATCCCTGGGCTATGGGTGGATGAGGTTGGACGAAATTTCATCATTGCAATGTCCTTCCTCTTTGCTAGTGCATTTTCATTCATTGACTTATTGTGATGCCCTGAAAAGATTTTCAGATCAACCATCTTTGCTTGCCAACGTTTTAGCCTCTTTGATTATGTGGACATGGTTATGAGTAGGCTATCCTATACTGACACTTTGAACTGGGTGGCAGCGAGTTTGTTCTCTGATGGTGTGATTGATAATTGTTGAATAATGTAACTAGTGTTGGTCTTCATAATTGTATTGGTCGAAAGAAAGAAGATAGTTTTTATTATTATTATTAAAATAAATTGACTTGTTAAAGCATGGGTTTCATGCTTGGGTCAATGATTAAAAGGTCAAAGCCTCCATTGCAGGCTTCTAATGGTTATGTCAAGTGTCCTTGCTCATGTCATCATGTAAAAGACCCTTCTTAGGCTCTATCTATCAAGAAATAAATTTATTTTGATTTAAAATGATTCATCTAGGCCTCCTCCATTAAGTCGGCCTCAAGTACATCAAGTCAACCTCATTATGGGAGCTACAACCACTATAAATCGAAGTGTTACTTGACTTATTTGAGCATCCATTTCAAGAATTTCAATTTGCAATCATAAGGAGAAGCGAAGGCAAGAAGGAAGGGTGTAAAAGGCTTGAAAAATAAGAGAAATCCTAGTGAAGAAAGGAGAAACTCCAACAACGAAGAAAACTTCATTTTTCTCTCACTTTCCCTCACACATGCAAAGAATCTAAAGCTGCAGGAGGGCCAAAGTTGTAGACCTGAAGTTGGGATGAAATTTTGAAGCAATAAGGTCGAAATTCTTTCTTTGATGCAATATTGTTGTAGTTGATCATTGAAGCTTGAAAGAATAGTTTGAGGGATGACTTGGTGGAGGAGGAAGGCCTTTTGGTTTGGTCTAAGGTCTTGGTTTGTCTCAATTTGATTTGAATATACTAATGGAAGAGTTGGACTGGTTTTTTCCCCTAGATAGGGGTTTTGTCCTAATTGAGAACCTACATCTTGTGTCCCTTGTTGTGGTATTCATTGTTTAGCATTTGTATTGATGAAAGGAACAAAATAAATTGAAAGAAGAAATAATAAGAAGAAAAAGAGAAATCACAAGGAAATTTCATAGTCTTAGAGAAATCTACCTAATGAACTTAATACATATGATGCCCTAGATTTTTCAACAATAACTACCCCTTCTTTATTTTCGAGCTCCTTCTCATGTATGCATCTTGAAGGAAACTTCACTCTTGGTTGTTCATTGCTGAGATCCTTCTCATGTATGCATCTTGAAATAAACCTTGCCCTTCGTTGTTGTGATGAATGTCAGGTTGCTTTGAAGAATGAATAACATGATCATTGAAGCCTATATGCCAATCTTTGACAATGGAGTATGATAAGGCACATAATAGCATGAGAGTGACCCATGTTGACAAGAAATTGGCTTCATTACATCTTTCCCAAAGTCCAAAGTTCAATTTCATTTTAGCAAATTTAAAATAATTAACTTAGAATAAGATATGTTGATGTAACAAACCCTACGAAACCAGCCTTGGCCATGGCATGTAAACTGTGATCCATTCAATCTCATGCTTTTCCTGATAGCGGTAGCATTGAAACTCATCCCTTCCAACAACAAGCTTGACTTCCAATTGGAAACAATGATTACAATAGGAATCACCCACATCAATGTAATAATTAGTGAGAACTATAATAAATTTTTTAATTTGAGATTGATCCGCTATGCCTATGATATCAACATGATCCAAGATCTTTTCTTTGGTTGATGTTAGCAGAATTGCATGAAAAGAGCATGTAGAAACCACATATGCAAAATACTTAAAGAAGAAGTAATTTAAAAAATACCATAAATGACAATGCATACAATGTTTGATAACCGAGTTTGTCGAATGTGTACTACATCTTTGGACACTGCTTCAATGGTGGGGAGGTCACTTCGTTCATCTCAACAAAAATGAAAATGAGTACAAGGAAAAATGCATTATTATAGCTCCAATCATGAGGATGACCTGAAAATGGGCTACTCAAATTGTAGCATACTCCATAGAAGCAGCTTCGTCTTGGAATTCTATGACTTTAGAGTATAAACATGACCACCTTCTGACCTATGCAAGGCTACCTCGAATTTTGTCCCAAAACATTAATGGCACATCTTGTCTTCTGCCATAAGCCCTAACATGTGTTGCTCAAAATCCAAATCTGACTACACCAGTGAAATTCTTGCAAAGAATATAAACAACCAATATGGCTTGCTTATAAAATATACAGTGGAATGGAAACGTAACATTTTGAAGTGAAGTATTCTGCATAAGAAAGTTGATGAGCAGCAACAGAAGAGGCACAAAGTTGAAAAGGAGAAGAAGTGCAGATTTATAGTAGACTTGTTGCAGGATGTGTTCCATTTGAAAGACTGTGGTATTCAAAGGAACTCTACCATTATCCTGAATTTAAGAATACAAGCTTGTGCCCTAAGAGAAAGCATATTGTTCGAATCATCTTCATCTGGCAAGGGTCTGACTTCATTCAAGGATGCATTAAGAGGGAAATTTGCCACACAGGACAAACAAAACCCAAATATGACAATCCCAGGTCCGTACATTGTAGAGAAGATTGAGAAAACCCTAGATCTATCTATAGAATTACCAGAAGTAAGTGGTTTCTTCACTACTTTGCAAGCAAAAGCTATCATATGTCAATTTAATGGTTTCTGACCCAAATCTGAAGGTCTAAATAAGTGGATCTACCTCAATTGGACTAGAGATTGTGACATTTATCTATGTGCAAAAGGTTTTTTTGTGGTTCAATTTGATACTCAAAAAGACTTTAATTATGTCATAAATGAAGGACCATGGTTTTGGGGAAGGGCGGGTCTCTTCATAACCCCATGGTTTCCTAGTTTTGATGCAAACTCAATGGTGGTTGCAAAAATGTCGGTTTGGGTAAGGCTACATAACCTTCTGCTCCCATTTTGGCACCACCAGGACCTAAAAGGCATTGGAAACTATTTGGGAAGGTTCCTAAAGATGGATCGAGAAAGAATGGACAAAGGTATCTTCACTTTTGCTCGTTTTCGTGTGGAGATGGATTTAAGTAGAGGCCATCCTGATTGTATTCACCTAACACATCAAGACTTCAAGTGGACACAGTGGTTAGATTTTGAAAACATTGCCTTTAGATGATGGATTTGCCATCAAATAGGGCACTCGCACAACACATGCAAACAAGCAAAGAAAAGAACACAAAAGAGACTGCAAAAAAAAAGGATGGCAATTCCCAAACCCTCCTTCATCAGATGATAAGGATGAAGAAATGGATGATACCCAACAACAATCGTAGACGCAAAATCAACAAGGTTCTCAAGAGGAGGGAGAAGACAAGGAGAAGGTTCAGAACAAACACGCAGAGGATCCAAATAACTCAATAGTGGATTTGATTCTTGAGAACCAACACGAGGAAAATAACCACAATGAAGGCATAGGTGGAAATAAGAGTTCTCATGTCTCTGAGAGCTCAGATTCAGATAAAGCAGTCTCAAACATTTCAAGAAATAATGACTTGGCAATTGTTACTACTACTCTATCACTTGGGGTTTGACAAAAAGTCCAAAAGAAAAAAAGCAAAAAAGAAAAAACCACTTTATCTTGCTAAATGTAATTTAGATCTTTTAGTTTTTTGTAGCTTAGCTACTATGAGTGCTTTAAGTACATACATTGGTCCCTTGGGACAATTCCTGAATGCACTTGTGCATCTACTCTATGTAACTTGTTATTTATTAATAGAAAGTTGCTGATTTTTCCTCGGGAAGAAAAAACTAAAGCACCCTCCATCTTGAGGTTATATAGCTTCTTCATCAAGAATAAATTATTTGATGTTGTATTCCTATCATATAAATTATGCAACTTCTTCCATAGCCCATGTGTTGTCTTCTCACTTGCCACATTAAAGTAGACATTATTTGCTAGGTATTGATGAATTGTAGTAAAGACCTTCCTATCCAACAACATCCGAGGTTTATTTGTCATTGTTGAGGGTTTCTTTGCCACTTCTTCAATTGGTAAATACTGATCCTTTAGAATCAGAATATCCTCCATCCTTTAGAATCAGAATATCAGAATATCGTTCATCCTTTAGAATCAGAATATCCTCCATTTCTAATTTCCATAGGGTGAAATTGGCCCCATTCTACTTCTCCATGTCGTTTACTATATTACTCTCCATAGTGCCTTGCCTAGATTACACCAAGTGAAGCTCTGATATCAACTGTTAATAAAAGATAGTAGAAAAGTAAACTGATTTTTTTTAACTCTTTCACTGTACACAAGAGTTATGTGTAAAACCTCATTCGAGGAAAACCCATGGGGAAAGGTATTAGTAGTTTTTTATTACAATAACAATGAAAATATTGTATTTCACTCACTTCTTTCACTCGCTTCTTTTTACTCACACCCCTATAAAAATATATTTCATTACAATAGCATGGGCCTAATACCATGGGTTACCGATAAATGGATGTGAACAACTTGTAAACTGATTTTTTTTTTACTCTTTCACTGGACACAAGAGCTATGTGTAAAAACTCATTCAAGGAAAAACCATGGGGAAAGGTATTAGTAGTTTTTTATTACAATAACAATGAAAATATTACATTTCAGTCACTTCTTTCACCCGCTTCTTTTTACTCACACCCTTTTAAAAATATATTTCATTACAATAGCATAGGCCTAATACCATGGGTTATCGATACATGGATGTGAACAACTTTGACCTTGATTTGGTCTCACTAGCTCCTAATCAACTTTTACCTAATCAAGATAAATCGAGAGTTTTGACCTTGATTTGGTCTCACTAGCTCCTAATCAACTTTTACCTATTCAAGATAAATCGAGAGGATAACTCGCTCTAATTAGCTAGCTAGTTGTGTCCTATGACCTAATCAAGATAAAGCCAGAGGATAACTCACTCTAATTAGCTAGCTAGTTATGTCCTGTGTATTTATGATGTTGAAAATTACATGTGTATATGTTAAATCTGTGTATTTGTGTATTTGAATTTGGAGCAAATGATTGACTATTTATGAGTTAGTATAGTATCTCATTTGTGTTTAGTATGTTTTTGGGCTAGCACCATTTCGTTCACTACTGGCAAATTCACTTTAATAAAGTGGGTGATATATATTGATGAATGCTATTTTCCACCTTTAAAAACTAATGATATCGATTGACGTACAAAAGGCGGAAAATAACATAAAGCAACATATTAATGTGGTTGTAATAGTTGACGATTGACATACTAGAGGAAGATTAATATACCATTTTTTACTATAATTGACTATAATTAAATATTTTCGACTATTTATATTTGATGATGATTGACCATGGTTAATAAAAACTAACAATAAACATTAAAAAATAAAAATAACTAATTATGATTATATCCACACCCTTCCATCTACATCAACATTACAATCATTCAAACTAACAACTATATCTATCTCTAATAACTATAACTATACTTATCAATATTTTTAAAAATTGAATTGGAATTATTCATTATGTAATTTTAAATGTTATTTAAATGCTCTTTCTTATCTTCGTAACTTCTATTAGTGATTAAAAAACCTTTATGTATTTGAGCAAAATAGTCCTATGAATTTGGAATTTCCTTCTCCTTCCATCACTTCATATAACATTGAGTCGTCATTATTCCATCACTTTTTATAACATTGAGTAGTCATTAAAAAGAGATACATGTGTGTCATTGAGATATATATATGCTTTTCAGTGATAACCATTTATTTAGTTTTAAAAGAATATTTATTTAGTTTTAAAATGCTCTTTTTACAATGAAAATTTGTTAATAATAAAAATATTAAATTATTAAAAAAATAATATTTAACTTATTTTAAAATTACAAAAAAAAATTATAATTATTTTAAAATAATTATTTTAAGCTATATATATATATATTTATTTATTTTTTTCTTCCTCAATATATATAAATAAATATTTTTATAGAAATTTTATTATTAAAATATCATAAATTTTAAAAAAAATTATTACAATTTATTTCTTTTATAAAAAAATAATATAAATATACACCAAAAAAACTCAAAAATCATTGTCAAATAATATATATATTTATATGCCAAAAAGCTCAAAACTCATTATCGAATACTGTTGCGTACGCCAATTACTAATAACGTTACGTCACAACCGTCTCTTCCGTTCTCAAAATAGCTTTTGTCACAATGAAGAATGGGATTTCAAATTTGCTTTTGTCACAATGAAGGATGTGAAAGAGAAAAAAAGGAAGTATCTTTATTAATTTTTGATGGGAAGTATCTTTATTAATGGTATACTTTGTTATTAACATTTTGTACCAAAAAAATGGTTTCATTATATTAATAAATAATTAGTATCTAAAAATAATAGATGCTATGGTTAATTATTATAAAAATAATATGATAAATCAGTAATAATAATTGAGAATATAAAAATATATTTTTGAAAAATATTTATATATATAATATATAGGTACATTTCAAATTAAATTTGGGATGGTAATTTGGATGGTAATTTGGAATCTATTGTTCATGGAATTTGTAAAAAGTTCAGTTTATAATAGGTTTATATATATATATAATAATATGTTATTATAATGTAAACTATGTCTTTGTTTTAGGATATAATTTTATTTGCAACTTCTATGATTGACAACAATCTTTAAAAGTTTTTGATATTTTCAATATTTTTTTTTTTTAAAATATTGAAAGAAATAATATAAATATTTGTAAGAGGCATATTCTGGAATTTTTTCTATATTGAATTTTAAACAATCAAATTTTTTCTATATCAAATAGAATTCGTATTTGAATTTGAATTTAATAACTATGTTTCAAATCCTATAAAAATAACAATAGAACAAATAAAAAATTACCATAATCTTAACTAGAGCATGGACAGTGAATCAAACACTACTTAGATTGTTGAATGATTTGTCAAAGATGTTGAGGATAATGCTTAAACTCAGTTATGTAATTCCCAACAAATTAGGCAACTAATTTTGTGTTCTGAGTTATCAGAATTAGGACAACAAATTAATAGATGTAGTCAGTTATCATTTAGCAAATTATTAGCGGCAGTAGATTAGTCGATAATGGATAATCAAATTAGAAATATGTCCGTTGTATAATAATGTATTCATTTCTCCTATGTAAATATGAGATTTCAATGAGAATTCAATTCATGGATTGAGAATTAGACTTCTCTTATTTTTTGTTCTTTAGTTTTGTTTATGTTTTCATATATATGCTCTCAATAAATTTAACAAAAACGCTAAATCCAATAATATCAATAATGATTTGATTCAAACACTGCTTAGATTGCTAAATGATTTGTCAAAGAACGTTGAATCCAATAATATCAATAATAATTTGATTATTAGCGAAATTAGTCATTGATTGAGAGTCACCAAAAATGTGTACTTGCCTAAGATATTTTATTATTACCTTCACTAATAACCAAAGAACCAATTTGTCTTACTATTCATCCAATAAGTTTTGCTTAAAATATTACGGCACCTAATATCAATAATGATTTGATTCATGGACTGCTAATCGAAATACTGCTTAAATTGCTAAATGATTTGTCAAAGAACGTTGAATCCAATAATATCAATAATAATTTGATTATTAGCGAAATTAGTCACTGATTAAGAGTCACCAAAAATGTGTACTTGCCTCAGATCTTTTATTCTTACCTTCACTAATAACCAAAGAACCAAAATTTTTCTTACTATTCATCCAATAAGTTTTGCTTAAAATATTACGGCACCTATGCTAAAAAAGGAAGATCCCCTTGAGAATGACCATTGAAATGCCTCGTGAAACAACATAGTATATATCCAGATTAATTAGCAATCTGGACTTTCTATATCCAGATTAATAAGCAATTTGACCCTTTTTTTTGGACTTTAATTTCAGATTCCTTCATCTCTCTGAAAAATAAAAAAATAATTGTTCGTGTACAGTCATAAATATCATCCATGAGATTTTTTCTTATTTCTCAGATTTATTATTTGTATAATGATTTTAAGTTATAATTTCATTTTTTAATAATGTAAATAAGAATGTGGAAATAAAGATATTAATATTTATATTAATATTTAAGCCATAGGCTTGGTCTATATTGAAATTGGGTTCCAATAATTTATATTTTCAATAAAATGATTAGTTGAAATTTGAAGCGAAGTTAATATTCTTCCTTTAATATATGATCCAAAGCACAATATGACAAGATTGAAAGACAAGTTAATATTCTTCCTTTAATGTATGATCCAAAGCACAATATGACAAGATGACCAATATTTAATTTTTTTTTGTCTTTTCCTCTCTTTAATAATTTATTATAAAATAATTGGTAAAAATAACTATATTTGTAATTTATTAAAAAATATTTATGAAAATATGATGTTGGCACTCATTTGATATAGCTATTGAAACGTACCCTAGATTAATAATAAATAATTTATGTGTATTAAGCTATAATATATAATAAATATTAACTTACCCACATAATATAAGGTACCCACATACTATATAATTGTATATTAACTTATATATATATATATAATATATATATATATATTAACTTTAATATATATTTATTAGAATTTATTATTACGTACAATGTTGAAAATATTGGTGAGCGGTATCTGTTTGTGAACAATATCTAATGCAAAAATTCAAGATATGTGGTTCCCGTGGATTAAACTAAAATAGAAACCTTAAATTCAAAAGAAAAAAACATAAATTAAAAAGATAGCTAATAAACAGTGATCACATAAATTAAAAAGATAGCTAATAAATAGTGATCAGCGAGATTAAAAAATAAACAAAAAGTAGAGAATAAACAATCGAGGCAGTGGGGTGGAGATTTGATTTGTCCTCGGATTCGTTGCAAGCAGACATGCAAAGGACTCGTAAAATCTTACTATTGAAACCACGTCACATATCATATAAGTGTATATTAACATTAGTATTAATATTATTGTTTATTCCATGTTATATATATATTTCAATTTATTATTATATATAAGGTTGAAAATATTTGTGAATAATATCTAAATTATGTAAAAGTTTAAGATATGTGGTTATAGTAAATTAAAATTTTAAATTAAAAATAAATTAATTAATTAATTTATATATTAAATTAAAACTAAATATATGAATCATATTTATTAATATAATTGGGTTAATAATATACAGTTTGAGTGGGCCTAATGGTTAAGAGTATGTGTTTCCTCCTAAGAGGTCACAGGTTCAAAACCAGAAAATTTATAACTGTTTTTCCCTTAGAGCACTCTTGTTGCACAGGAGTAAGAAAACATACATATATAACAATGATACAAATAACAATAACAATGATACAGAGAACAAAGAACCACATTAATAATTATATACTGTTAATATATGTCCATACTATATATGAAGCATATTAATAATTACTACGAGTATAAATTTAATATTAGAAAAATTAATATTAAATTTATGGCATCTTTTTTAAAGCTGTTTTTTTAGTTATCTCTTTCAAGACTGTGTTTTGATCTTTCCCTTTTTATAATAATGGTGTTTAGGTTTATTCTTATATATAAAAATCTCTTAATCCTAGGTTTTCACATTATATGTTATCAAATCTCTAATGAATATTTCTTATATAAAAAAAATTGTCTATAGTGTATTAAAGAATTTTAGTTATTTTTAATAATATAATGGCATATAATTTATAACAATATAGATTTATAAATTTTATTATTGTAAATTTATATTTTGTATTTAAATTTGACAAAATTATATTTAAAAGAAATGAATTTTCATTTATTAGAAATTATAAAGTTAAAACTTTTATAAAGATATCTACAAAATTTAAATCAATGTATATTTTATATTGAGGAGTTTTGTCATTAATGAAGACTTCAAAAACTCATCAACTATTTTATTAGCAAAAATTAATAAACTATTTTTTTAATTCAAACTTGAAAAAGGGTCATCAACTATCTTGGTATGGTAGCAATTTTTTTTTATAAAAATACATTTTTATTGAATTATTTAAACATTAAATCCATCCATGTGAGAATGTTGATTTTGAGCAATTTGTCCATTAATATTAGGAAAAAATTAAAATTAAGCCCTCTCATTTATTTAAAAGCCTAAAAATGCTATGAATATATTAATTTTTTCACAAATATGTTAAATAAATAAAAATAAGTACTATAAAAACAAAACATTGAAATTCTACACATTAAGAAAATGTCGAGGCATAAAATCATACTAATTTACTATTTTTAGAGACTAATGAAAAAGCTTTGAAATTCGGCATATGAAGGAGATGCCTAGGCTCAAAATATTGCCAATCCTCTATTTTTAGTTGTGACATTCTAACTGTGCCATCCCGTGATTATTATTTGCATAAAATGTATCCTCCAAACTAGCATAAAATATATCAACACAATTTCATTCTAATAATTAACTTAAACAAGTTAATAAATACTCTACATAAGGATATAGCATTTGTGTAGATGCTTCACAAATACATTTGTAGTTGTAGATCTTGACAATTGCAGATGGCCTATTACAATCTGAAAATAAAACTGTACAAATGGACTATTAGAGTTTGAAACCAACATTTTATGTTTTGTCCATGTCATAAATCCCATAAAACTAGAATATTGAAACATAAGAAATGGATACATATATTGATGGCCATGATCTAGTTGTGCCAACTACTTCTAGAGGCCTGGGCCAGGGTAATTATCATGACCAATCCCTCGGCTATGGGTGGATGAGGTTGGATGAAATTCCATCACTGTACAAATGGACTATTACAGTTTGAAACCAACATTTTATGTTTTTTGCCATGTCATAAATCCCATAAAACTAGAATATTGAAACATAAGCAAACAATACATATATTGTTGGCCATGATCTAGTTGTGCCAACTACTTCTAGAGCCTTGGGCCAAGGTAATTACCATGACCAATCCCTGGGCTATGGGTGGATGAGGTTGGACGAAATTCCATCACTGTATAAATGGACTATTATAGCTTGAAACCAACATTTTATGTTTTTTCCATGTCATAAATCCCATAAAACTAGAATCTTGAAACATAAGCAATAGATACATATATTGTTGGCCATGATCTAGTTGTGCCAACTACTTCTAGAGCCTTGGGCCAGGCGAATTACCATGACCAATCCCTGGGCTATGGGTGGATGAGGTTGGACAAAATTCCATCATTGCAATTTCCTTCCACTTTGCTGGTGCATTTTCATTCATTGACTTATTGTGATGCCTTGAAAAGATTTTGAGATCCACCATCTTTGCTTGCCAACGTTTCAACCTCTTTGATTATGTGGACATCATTATGAGGAGGCTATCCTGTATTGACACTTTGAACTAGGTGGAAGCGAGTTTTTTCTCTGATGGTGTGATTGGTAATTGTTGAAGAATGTAACTAATGTCATTCTTCATAATTGTATTGGTCAAAAGAAAGAAAAAAGATTTTTTTATTATTAAAATAAATTGACTTATTAAAGCATGGGTTTCATGCTTGGGTCAATGATTAATAGGTCAAAACCTCCATTGTAGGCTTCTGATGTTTATGTCAAGTGTCCTTGTCCATGTCATCATGTAAAAGACCCTTCTTGGGCTCTATCTATCAAGAAATAAATTTATTTTGATGTAAAATGATTCATCTAGGCCTCCTCCCAACAAATCGGCCTCAAGTACATCAAGTCAGCCTCATTATGGTAGCTACAACCACTATAAATTGAAGTGCTACTTGACTTATTTGAGCATCCAATTCAAGAAGTTTGATTTGCAATCATAAGGAGAAGCGAAGGCAAGAAGGAAGGGTGTAAAAGGCTTGGAAAAGAAGAGAAATCCTAATGAAGAAAGGAGAAACTCTAGCGAAGAAGAAAACTTCATTTTTCTCTCACTTTCCCTCACACATGCAAAGAATATAAAACTGTAGGAGGGCCAAATTTGTAGACTTGAAGTTGGGATGAAATTTTGAAGCAGTAAGATCGAAATTCTTTCTTTGATGTAGTATTGTTGTAGTTGATCATTGAAGCTTGAAAGAACAGTTTGAGGGATGTCTTGGTGGAGGAGGAAGGTCTTTCGGTCTGGCCTAAGGTCTTGGTTTGTGTCAATTTGATTATAATATAATAGTGGAAGAGTTGGACTGGGTTTTCCCCTAGATAGGGTTTTTTCCCTGGCTGAGAACCTACATCTTGTGTCCTTTACTGTGATCTTCATTGTTTGGAATTTGTATTGATGAAAGGAACACAATAAATTGAAAGAAGAACTAATAAGAAGAAAAAGAGGAATCATAAGAAAATTTCAAAGTCTTAGAGAAATATACCTAATGAACCTAATACATATAATGCCCTAGATTTCTCAATAATAACTTCCCCTTCTTTATTGTCCATCTCCTTCTCATGTATGCATCTTGAAAGAAACTTTGCTCTTGGTTGTTCATTGCTGAGATCCTTCTCATGTATTTATCTTGAAATAAACTTCGCCCTTTGTTGTTGTGATGAATGCCAGGTTGCTTTAAAGAATGAATAACATGATGATTGAATCCTATATGCCAAGATTTGACAATGGAGTACGACAAAACACATAATAGCATGAGAGTGACCCATGTTGACAAGAAACTGGCTTCATTACATCTTTCCCAAAGTCCAAAGTTCAATTTCATTTTAGCAAATTTAAAATAATTAACTTAGAATAAGATATGATGATGTACCAAAACCTACCAAACAAGACTTGGCCATGGCACCTAAACTTTAATCAATTTAATCTCATGTTTTTCCTGGTAGCGGTAGCATCGAAACTCATCTCTTCCAACAACGACCTCGACCGCCAATTAGAAGCAATGATTACAATAGGAAGCACCCACATCAATGTAATAATTAGTGAGAAGTATAATAAAAAATTTCATTTGAGATTGATTCGGTAGGCCTATGATATCAACATGATCCAATATCTTTTCTCCGGTTGATGTTAGCGAAATTGAATTAAAAGAGCATGCAGAAACCACATATGTGAAATACTTAAAGAAGAAGTAATCTAAAAGAGGCCATAAATGACGATGCACACAATGTTTGATAACAGAGTTCGTCCAATGTGTACTACATCTTCGGGCCTTGCTTCAATGGTGGGGAGGTCACTTCATTCATCTCAACAAAAATGAAAATGAGTACATGGAAAAATGTGTCATTATACCTCCAATTGTGAGGATGACCTGAAAATGGGCTACTCAAACTATATCATACTCCATACAAGCAGCTTCGTCTTGGAATTCTATGACTTTAGAGTATAAACATGACCACCTTTTGACCTGTGCAAGGCTACCTCGAAGTTTGTGCCAAAACATTAATGGCACATGTTGTCTTCTGCCATAAGCCCTAAGATATGTTGCTCAAAATCCAAATATGACTTCACCAATGAAATCCTTGCAAAATTCCAAGTAAAATGAATATAAACCCTATGATATTCTGCTACAGTCATCTTTGGACCCGTCATAGAATCTTTAAATTCCACAATAAAATCTTTAGAATCTTGATCTGAGTTCCACAGCGTGTCAACTCCACCTATTTGCTCACATCTCTAGTTGCTTGGCATGCACTCTTCGTTGAATGGATGGGAAATGTTATAATAAATGTCTGTCGACAAAGTTAACAAAGGCTCGTCGACCAACTGAACGATTAGTGCATTCAAATATAGTTCATTGTTTTGGAATGTTCGGGGTGTTGGTAATGTTGGCATTGATGTCAAATTGTCATAATTGATGGATGTGTTGACATTAATTCATGATGTATGTCATTGTTGCAAGAGTGCTTGAAATGCAAAGGATGAAAGTGATGTGAAGTTCAAAGGCTATGATAATCAATGTGAAGGTTGAACATCGTCAAATGGAACATAAAATTTTGAGACACAAGTTGGAAAATATACGCTTTCATTAAATATAAATTTGTAAGATACAATATAATACAAATATAATTTGTCTAGACTTGTAATCATTATTGGTTGAGCTGTTTTATTTCAGCTCTATTTTATATTACAAATTCTCTTTGAGAACTGAAAATGAAGAGACAAGCTTGTGAGTAGTTTTTAGAAGACCAATAGACAATGCTTCATTTCATATTACTGCAAAGAATATTAATAACCAATATGGTTTGCTTCTAAAATATACAATGTGGAATGGAAACATAACTTTTTGAAGTGAAGTAGTCTGCATAAGAAAGTTGATGAGAAGCAATGAAGGAGGCACAAAGTTGAAAAGGAGAAGTAGTGTAGATTTACAGTAGACTCGTTGCAAGATGTGGTCCATTTGAAAGACTATGGTATTCAAAGGAACTCTGCCATTATCCTGAATTTAAGACTACAAGGTGGTGCCTTAGGAGCGAGCAAACCACCAAAATCGTCTTCGACTAATAAGGGTCCGACTTCGTTCAAGGATGCATTAAGAGGGAAAGCTTCCACACAGGACAAACAAAACCCAAATCTGACAATCCCAGGCCCGTACATTGTAGAGAAGATGGAGAAAGCGCCATATCTGTCTATAGAATTACCAGAAGTAAGTGGTCTCTTCACTACTTTGCAAGCAAAAGTTATCATATTTTGATTTAATGGTTTCTGGTCCAAATATGAAGATCTAAATGAGTGGATCTACCTCAACTGGACCAGAGATTGTGACATTTATCTCTGTGCAAAAGGTTTTTTTTTGGTTCAGTTTGATACTCAAAAAGACTTTAATTATGTCATAAATGAAGGACCATGGTTTTGGGGAAGGGCGGGTCTCTTCGTAACCCCACAGTTTCTTGGTTTTGATGCAAACTCAATGGTGGTTGCAAAATGTCGGTTTGGGTAAGGCTACATAACCTTCTACCCCCTTTTGGCACCACCAGTTCCTAGAAGGCATTGGAAACTCTTTGGGAAGGTTCCTAAAGATGGATCGAGAAAGAATGGACAATGGTATCTTCACTTTTGCCCATATTTGTTTGGAGATGGACTTAAATAAAGACCTTCCCGATTGTGTTCACCTAACACTTCAAGACTTCAAGTGGACATAGTGGTTAGATTTTGAAAATATTGTCTGTAGATGCCGCATTTGCCATCAAACAGGGCACTTGTAGAACACCCGCAAATAAGCAAATAAAAGAACACAAAACAGATCACAAAAGAAAAAAAGGATGAAAATTCCCAGACCCTCCTTCATCAGATGATGAGGATTAAGAATTGGATGAGACCCAGCAACAACCAGAGATGAAAAATCAACAAGGTTCTCAAGAGGAGTGAGAAGACAAGGAGAAGGTTCAAAACAAACAAGAAGAGAATCCAAATAACTTGACAGTGGTTCTGATTCTCGAGAACCAACACGAGGAAGACAACCAAAAACAAGGCACAGGTGGAACTAAGTGATCTCATGTATCTGAGAGCTCATATTCAGATAAAGAAGCCTCAAACATTTCAAGAAATAATGAGTTGACAATTGTTACTACAACTCCATCACTTGGGGTTTGACAAAAAGTCCAAAAGAAAAAACCAGTTTATCTGGCTAAATGTAATTGAAATTTTTTATTTTTTGTAGCTTAGATACCATGAGTGTTTTAAGCACATACACTGGTCTCTTGGGACAATTCCTGAATGCACTTGTGCATCTACTCTATGTAAATTTTTATTTTATTAATAGAAAGTTACTGATTTTTCCTCGAAAGAAAAAACGAAAAAAGAAAAAAAAACTAGAAAAAAATGAAGCACCCTTCTTCATCTTGAGGTTATATAGCTTCTTCATCAAGAATAAATTATTTGATGTTGTATTCATATCATATAAATTATGAAAATTCTTCCTACATTAAAGTAGACACTATTTGTTTTTTTATTTTTTGTAGCTTAGCTACTCTGAGTGTTTTAAGCACATACACTCGTCTCCTGGGACAATTCCTAAATGCACTTGTGCATCTACTCTATGTAAATTTTTATTTTATTAATAGAAAGTTACTAATTTTTCCTCGTGACAAAAAAAAAAAAAAACTGAAGCACCCCTCTTCATCTTGAGTTTATATAGCTTCTTCATCAAGAAGAAATTATTTTATGTCGTATTCCTATCATATAAATTATGCAACTTCTTCCATAGCCCGACTTTTGTCTTCTCACTTGCTACATTAAAGTAGACATTATTTGCTAGGTACTGATGAATTGTAGCAATGACCTTCCTATCCAACAACATCTAAGCTTCATTTGTCATTGTTGAGGGTTTCTTTGCCACTTCTTCAATTGGTAAATAATGAACCTTTAGAATCAGAATATCCTCTATTTCTAATTTCCATAGGGTGAAATTGGCCCCATTCTACTTCTCGATGTGGTTTACTATATTACTCTCCATAGTGCCTAGTTTACACCACCTGGAGCTCTAATACCAATTGTTAATAAAAGATAGTAGAAAAAAAGTATTAGTAGTTTTTAATTACAATAACAATGAAAATATTACATTTCACTCACTTCTTTCACCCTTTTCTTTTTACTCACACCCCTATAAAATTAGATTTCATTAGAATAGCATGGGCCTAATACCATGGGTACCGATACATAAATGTCAACAACTTTGAACTTGATTTGGTCTCACTAGCTCCTAATCAACTTTGACCTAATCAAGATTAATCGAGAGGACAACTCGCTCTAATTAGCTAGCTAGTTGTGTCTTATGTATTTATGATGTTGAGAATTACATATGTATATGTTAAATCTGTGCATTTGAATTTGAAGCAAGTGAATGACTATTTATGAGTTAGTATAGTATGCCATTTGTGTTTAGTATATTTTTGGGCTGCCACCATTTCGTCCACTACTAGCAAATTCACATTAAAAATAAAGTGGGTGATATATATTCATCAATATTATTTTCCACCTTTAAAAACTAATGGTATCGATTGACATACAAAAAGCGAAAAATGACATCAATCAACATATTAATGTGGTTGTAATAGTTCACGATTGATATGCTAGAAAAAGATTAATAAACCACTGTTGACTGGAATTGACTATGGTCAAATATTGTTGACTATTTATGCTTGATGACACTAAACATAGTTAAACAAAACTAACCATAAACATTAAAAAATAACAATAATTAATTATGATTAATTATAAATAATCATAATTAGACCAACACCCTTCCATCTGCATCAACATTGCAACCATTCAAACTAACCACTATTTCTATCTCTAATAACTATAACTATGATTATTAATATTTGTAAAAATTAAATTCAAGTTCTTCATTATGTAATTTTATATGTTCTTTAAACCCTCTTTCTTATCTTCGTAACATCTCATAGTGATTAAAAAAACTTTTTATGTCTTTGAGCAAGATAGTCCCATAAATTTCCTTCTAGTTCTATCTCACTTTATAACATTGAATAGTCATTATTCCATCACTTTTTATAACATTGAGTAGTCATTAAAAAGAGATACATTTATGTCATTGGGAAAATAGTCCCCCAAGTTTCTTTCTACAATCTCATTCCACCGCTTTAAAGTTAGGTTAATTTTATTTAAAAACTATTACAAAGTGTCATTCTGAATTTTGATGATTCAAATTTATTTTAGATCCTTAGAAAATAAAGTGATTCTTATCCATGTGACCCATAGAATTTCTTTTAAATCTTTTAAAAATCAAGCAATTCTTGTCATGTGAGCAAACAATAATTAAAGTGTGAAATTAGATAATAATAAGTATATTCTCGATATTCTTCCTATGTTTAACACATAGGTAGGTGAATTCAACTTTTTAAGATCTCTAGGTTTTTTTCCTTTTCCTCCAGAAGGAAAAGATGTCGACATTTCATTAATTATGTATATATATAATATTTTAGATGAGGTGAATACAACCTTTTAAGATGCCTAGGTGTTTTAGTTTTTCTGTAGAAGGAAAAGATGTTTATATTTAGTATTTTTTTTTTAATTTTAATTTAGAGTTATATTTAAAAATTAATATCAATATTTTATATATTAATATTTTATATTTATATAGTATATATTATATATGAATATGAGGTTATGTGATTTTTGAAATGATTTGCAAATTTAATTTGTAGTTTGAGTAGTTATGATTCACAGGGATTTAAGTGGTCAAAATTAAATAAGAATTGTACTTGGTATTTAAGTCGTCCAAATCAAATAAGGATTGTACTTGCTATTTAAGTCGTCCAAATCAAATAAGGATTGTACTTGCTCTGGCCACACGAGCCCTTAGCATGGCTAAATTTTTACATATGAAATTTCAAATCAGTAACCTTTACACCAAAAAGCATTTTAACAATACACCTTTTTATGGTTTACAACAAACCCCAAACCCTATTATCTCTAAACTTTCAAATTTCTTTGTACCCGTACACCATTCATCTACACAACCCCACAAAAACATAATCTTCCTTAATATGAAGATCAATAACAAACAAATTCACACTAAAATATAAAAAATATAATCACCAAAAAAATAACATCATCTCTGCAAATTGTACCCCTCTCTGCAACATCCAAATAATCGTACCTACAAGAGTGGATTTCTATAGCAATATCATATATGTTGGAGGGCAATCTCGCTTTGGCATAAATGAAACCGTATTGTAGGCTCTCCATATTAGAAACTTCGCACCGCTCTCCTCTTAAATAACTTAAACCGTCACTTTCCACCTCATTTGAATAAATAAATAATATTTATGTGTTTTCTATATTTTATTTATTAATTTTATTAGAGATTTCGGTGAAATGTTAAATTTAAATAATATTTACGTGTTTTCTATATTTTATTTATTAATTTGATTAGAGATTTCGGTGAAATGTTAAATTTAATTAATTTTATTAGAACTTTTTTGCGTGTTGATAAATGAATAAATTTTTAAAATTTTATTTTATGGTTTTTTAAATTGTTTTTTAAAACTCTTAATTTATTTTATATAATTAAAAAGTAAATTTTTAAAATATGCCTCATATATAATATTGATATTGAATTATTTTTATTTAATAATTAATAGTTTAATTATTTTTATCAAAAATTAATAAAATAATCGATTTAAGTATTAAAATTGTATATATAGAATATTTTTCACAATTTTAAACTTTTAAATATATCCTATTTTTTAAAGTTTACTGTGTGCTCCACTGAAATAAAGCAGAATCAAATGCCTAAATAGAGAGTCTATTGAAACTGTTTTTATTAGGCGTTCGCTGGGGAGCAGAAATTTCGTCGGCCAAAAGTTTTAGGAATCTTTATACATATCTATATTTTTTTTTTTTAAATTTTTGATAGTGAGAGTGTTCTAATTATGTTTTTCAGAGTAAAAATAAATTCAGCACAATGTAAAATTTGTAAAATAAAATATATCAAAATATTAAAACAAAATGTTTTAAGTTAAAATTGTCAAAATTTTAACAAAAATTAGTGCTTAAATTTCCAGTATTTTCCAGAAAATAAACTAGAATACGGCTTTTATTATCGTACACTGTCGACACGACACTCGCGGTTCACAGGATAGCAACCTTACATTACAGCAACCCCTTTTCTCTCGCAAAATAGGCCAAAATGAAAATAGAAAGAAAAGGAAGGGAGTAGCTTTTAAATGAGGGAGGAACTACCTTCCCTTCCCTTAAAATGAAGGATGGAAGGAACTGGCTTTTAATGGAGGAAGGAACCATCTTTAGTCTCCGTGAAGAAAGTGGCTGGGTTTCTTATGAAAGAAGCAGAGGAATCGTTGCATCATTCGTGTGAAGGGTTTAGCTTTAGTTAAATGTGAGAGCAGGCCTCTGCAGCGCAGGAAAGTGAAGGGTTTAGCTTTAGTTAAATGTGAGAGCAGGCCTCTGCAGCGCAGGAAAATAGGAGAACGTGGTAAAGGGGATAGAGGAAAGGAGAAGAAGAGGAAAACATTAAAAGGATGGAGGATATGTATGGTTTAATGGCGGCCTTCCAGTTATTGCAGCAGCGAGCTGCCGTCAAACACGCCTCGGAAAAATTCGATAAGCGAGCCCTCCTCCAGCTTCACGATGATTTCGGCCGTGAGCTGAGGTCCCCAGCAGAAGGCACTATACAGATACGCTCATCCGTCACTGACCCAATTAGCAGCGGTGGCGCAGCTTGTTCGGCTCCGCTGGAAAAGCTGAACCCCATTTCCTTCGACGAGTTGAAGGTCGGGGAGGTCCATCGAGGCCGCGTGGTTTACGGGATGTTGTGCGCAGATGCCCACAAGATATGCAGTATCGTGACATTGCTGGAAGACAATAATGGACTAGCCGTCAGGCTGGAAATCTACAACGCCGCTCCCTCGGGGGCGGACGTCAAGAGGCTTTACCCCAAGGGTGCCACGGTGGCCGTCAAGGAGCCCTATTTTAAAGTCGCCGCCGACGATGGTCTTATTATCCGCGTCGACAACCCCGCCAACGTTGTTAAGGTCATGGCTGAGAAGGGGAAGCGGACGGAGAGCCTGCTCCATGTGGATGTGGAGGACATGAGAAAAGAAGGTAACAGGTGCTTCAGAGAACAGAACTGGGAAGCGGCGGCCGAGTATTATACGAGATGCATTGACGCCGCTCTGATTCAGCTCAAGGACGGCTCCTCCAATGCTAATAATAGCATCGTGAACGGCCTTCTACTTGCGTATTCCAACAGGGCAGAGACGTGGTTGCAGATAAAAGAATTCAAATCGGCGTTGGAGGATTCGGACGACGCCCTTCGGATCGATCCCGGGCATCTCAAAACACTATACAGGAAAGGCCGGGCTCTTCTCGGGCTGCGGCATTATGGGGCGGCATGCGAGTGCTTGAAGAAAGCAGACAAGACCAGTGCCGGGCAGAGGGAAATACAAGCGGCGCTAGGCCAGGCCAAGACCTTCTACGCCCAGAGCTTGAATGGCAAGTATGACATTTCGGACTATCTGCTCGGACGTGGATCTACTCCTCCGGAAGTGGCTGATTTCGTGGGCTCTGTGGAGATCAAGATGACCGAAGACGGCCGCGGGAGAGGACTCTATGCCACCCGAAAAATAAAGACCAGACAACTGTTGCTGGTAAGCAATGCTGTCGCAGTTGTTTATGATAGCGTCTTTGCCAACGTTACTACCGCGACTCGAGAAGATCACTTGTCCGCGGTCGTCTGTGCTGTCAGTAAATCACAGAGATTGCTCCGCCAGGTGTATAGTTTACAGGATTCCCCTATGTCTTGCAGCCTGGATGCTCCAGCTATTGATCTGTTTAAAACGGAAAGCCCAGGAGAACAAAATGAAAATTTGGTGGTGGATGTTAAGCGCATTCGGGATATTATAGGTCTGAACGCATTCGGTGGAACCGTACAGATGTTTGCTTCAAAATCAAGTATCTATGAAGCCAATCTCCGTCAGCAAGACCGTTTTCACGGTCTGTGGTTGCTGCCGTCTTTCATTAACCATTCCTGCTTGCCGAACTCGAGCTGGCTGGAAGTGGGAAGCGCCATGTTTATTCACGCGTCCAAGCCTATCGAGAGAGGAGAAGAGATTACCATTCCTTACTTCGATGTCCTGGTTACCTTACCGCAGCGCCAAGCCAGGTTCAAGAACTGGGCCTTCATGTGCAAGTGCAGGAGATGTATTCTGGAACACTCTTTCAGGACATCACTGGAGCCTATAATTACCCAAAGATTTGATGAACTGATTTCTGCAAGGTGTCGTCGACAGCTCTCCGATGTGGATATTCAGGCAGGCGCAGAGTACTTGAGTCTTTGTGTAGAGGCAGAGGAGATCATCCGGAGTTCCCACGTGTTAAAAACTGAAGAAGAGAGGCTCTGGATTCGTGCATCGTTTGTATGTCCATATCTAGTAGCAGCAACAGTGTCCAGAAACGCCCTTTCCGGCATGTTGGATGGTAGCTTTCCTTCCTGGGACAAAATTATGGAGGTCATTCAAACCACTGCACCTGGGGACATCCTAAATCTGAAATTGGCCGCGGGAATGTTCAAAAATGTCCAGCTTTTGATGGGGGATGAAAATGAAGCATTTTTAACGCAACAGAAGGCAGTCCAGGCAAGGGAGGCATGCATCCGTGTCTTTGGCAAACACAGTGAAGATGTTCTCAAAGCGTTCGTCCTCGAATATTCAACTGAAATGTAATTTAGTCGGTAGTACCCCTGCCATTATAATAAAGATCACATTATGTAAATATACAAGTATTTGAACATCCTTCAGACTACCAAATAGGGGTTTTTTTTGTAAATTTTGTTACAGGTTTTGTATAACTCTATACTGTTGACCACGGTCATCTTTCTCACTGCATGTGCCATGGGCACATGGTTTTTTTTTTTAATTTTGTTACAGGTTTTGTATAACTCTATACTGTTGACCACGGTCATCTTTCTTACTGCATGTGCCATGGGCATTTATAACATGTAATTTTTTTATAATGGAAATTATGATTTTTCTTTCCAAAAAAAACACATTAGAGGAGCGTATTTGGGTTAAGAATACGAATTATGTTTACCGATTAATTAGTTTGTCATTCACAGTGTTTTAAAAAGTATTTGCGTTAAGAATCCGAATTACTTCAAATTATTTCGATATGCTATTGTTCACTGATTAATTAGTTCGTCATGCACAGTATTTAAAAAATTAATTTCTTGGTATAAAGATAAGCGCGGTTGAATCGTGTTGAATAATGGCAAGAGCTAATCAGCTTGCAATAAGGTATTAAATGACTGGTTAGTTGCATGCTTTTTAATTTTATAACACACTTTATTATTTTTTATTTATCTCGTTATACGCTAGTGTGTTATAGAGTTAAAGACATGCACCTAATCAGTGATTTAATGCCCTATGGCAGTTAGCTCTGGTTCAGGAGAGATATATTTTGATATGGGAAGTGTTTAGATAAACGATGCTTTCATATATATATATGAATGAAAAATTAAATAAGCAATGTTTTTATATATATAAATGAAAGAATAATGATATTTATGACAAAAATATAAATGGTTTTTAATAAATATGAAAAATTATTTATTTTCTATATATTTATTATTTTAACCTATAAATTTGTAATAAATATAAGTTACTTTGTCGGAAAAACAAACCCAAAAGGAAAGATGTTTATTATAAATAACATGCATAGCAACTGTTTAAAAGTAAGAAAATATATTTTCATAATATATACTTATTTGTAATATATATATATATTTGTAATAGATATAAGTTTTTTTATTTGAATAATGCTGTATAGCTAGTTTTATCTGTTGTTTAGTTTAATTATTGAACTTTGAAAAGTATGAACCAATTTCTATTTGAACAAAGGCTAGATAATAGCTATGCTTGCTTAGTTTAAATATAGTTAAATTAGATTGAAAAGCAATAAAGATATACGACTTTTGACTAATAAAAATTACAATTAAAATAACAAAATAATTCATGAACAAATAGAGTTTTTATAAAATTTTGTCTAGATAGAGATAATGCAGTGAAATCTAAGTAAAAATTTTGTCTCCATGATGTCAACCAACTGATAATAATTTCATAGATGACCCACAAGCATGTGAATGTAAGAGTCTAGATGAAATCTACAATCTCCTAATGGGAATTGAAGAGTCTCTTCACTGTCCAAATGGGATAAGAGTAAGTCATGGCTTGATTTTTTTTTGGTCAATGCCCAAATGTCAAATACATTTTTCATATTTCTTTAAAATTTCCATTTTTTTTGTTTATTTTTTTATTTACCATACAATAGATGAGAATTCAAATAATTAGTAATAATAATAAAAAGTTAAAACTTTTAAGTAAAAATGATTTTGTTTGGATATATATATATAATGCCATTGAGTTTACTTATAGCTAAATTAAAATTTAATAATGTAATTTGATAAATAGATGGCCGTTGAAATTAGGCAAAAAAAAAAAGAGAAAGAATAACATACACAAAAAATAACAGAATCGAAAACATTGCATTATTTTAATTAATTATTTTTTATACCATACATAGTTTTTATTTTAGTTGATAATTAATAAAACTATATAAAATTTGACAAATATGAAAATGTTATTTTACATTTTTACATTAAAACCTAAAATTTATTTTAATAATTTTTAATTTTTTCTACTGTGATAATTAAAATAAATTAATTAACTACTTTATTAATTAATTTTAAATTAAATTAAACATTAAATAACTTATGAAAAATAAATAAAAAATTATCTCATAAAAAATTTAAAAACTCTATTAAATAAATTTGGCCAAATAAAAACACTCAAATATGCACTCCCTACTAGACTATGCTTTCACGCCTACAATAATTATAACACTCAAATATGCACTCCCTACTAGAGTATGCTTTCACGCCTGCAATAATTATAACTAATAAAATAATTAGTTGAATGATTGATATGACGTGCCATCTACATAGCTTTTACTCTGCAACATAAGTAATTTTATCTTGTTATTATCCCTTACCTTACCAGGGCAGGTATAACGCAATCGTTCATTCGTTGAATTTGACATAATTATTGTTTCACCACAAATCAAACCTGTTAATTTTATAAAAAGAAATTAATTTATTTTTTAATTATATTCTATATGTTTTTGCATGGTGATTGATGGAGAGCTTAGGTTTTATTTTGTAATTATTTTTCGGAGATCATTTGCTGTACAATCTAGTTTATTGACAAGACATGTTTAGTGTAACTGGTCAAAGAAAGCTGTGATGGTTCATTATTGTTCCTGCGGTATCGAAATACATAAACAAGCGAATTTTGGGCAACCAATAAATCCCATGCTATTGGGTATTTACTGTCTGTAAGACCATCTCTGACACGACCAAATGCCATGCTAACCATACATACCATGCTATGCATCCGGAGGCGCATCTGAGATGTGACGCTCCATGTTTTCCGATGGTTCCATTTTTCCGAGCAGGGGAACCTGGAATTAATGATGCAATAAATATTTCTTGCCTACAAACAAATGCATCCAAGTTTGAATTTGCAACCCCGCTTGAAATTTGAATTTTGAATTTATATTTACCGCTCAACGCACTCTTTCCATACCCAGCAGTCACCATGTGCTCTGCTATGCTAGGAAGCTCCTGCTCGGCACCAAGCGACATCCCCCGTCGACGTTAGAATTCCTACCTCGACTGCCACTGCCGCTGCAGCTGCTCCCGTCGTCGTCTATCGTCCCGTCGTCCGACAAGCCATCTTCCAGGTCAGCGCCAAGTTTGGCTTGACATTCACTGTCAAAATTCGATGAAATTCCATCTGTATGCAGACCATCGACATCTGCACGAGGTGCTGCGTACAATCTTGGCGAGCTACTGTCCGTTACCACTTTTTTCTCTTCCGCCGTGGAACAGCAGCGGCTTATGGGACTTCAAATCTCTCCCAGA
>APFE031400445.1:0-12537 GCA_000404065.3 Pinus taeda
ACATTTATATATATATATAAGAAAATATATAACAAGGTATTTTTCTACGTCTTCATTATGGTGCAAGTTAAGATGTCCCTCAATGTGTTCGAAGATTATATTGTCTACTCTGATCTTCTGCTCTAGCTAGAAGCATTTGAGATACATTTTGTGAATGCTACATTTTATTTGATTAATAACAAATTTTTCCATACTTTATATAACAAGGTATTCTCTTATAATCATGGCAACAAGTTGCTTCCTTGTCTGCTTTACTAGTATCTGAACATACAAATATTTGTATGATATCACAGGTGTCTAATAGTGGAAAATTTAACATGGACAACCTCTATGAGAAATATGTGCATTTGATATTGGAACATGAGGTTGACTTACAGGACCTTGACTCCCAAGAGGAATATGTGTCGCTGCACAAATGAGGAGTACAAGGTTTGACCAACTCATGCCACAAATCTCCACAAGATCAATTATATGTCCACTATAAACTTACTAACTGAGTGTGGTTTAGAGGTTAATGATTTGGAGTTTTCTATGGAAGATTTCTTTTCTTTTCAAAAACAAATGTATAAAAGTAGCTCAGCTATGAATTTGGTCTGTCCTAGGTATTTAATGTAGGATTACTTAGAATTAGATAAAGTAGCATGAATGAATTTGTGCTCGAAAATTGATTAGCAATCATTCAATAACAAAATTTCAAATTGCAAGTTGATCTTATTAGTTTTCTTTAAAGATCTGTATTGATATATTTTATTCACAAATATAAGAAGTTTTTAGAGTCATATAATTTCTTCTTGTGTATTTTTTTAAATGCAAAACTTGAAAAAAAATGTTTACATTTCAAAAATAAAATTGACAAAAAAATATAGCCCAAATATAAAATAATAACATTACTTGAAATGCTTAAAAATGCTTTAACCATGAAAATATATTTATTTCCATTGTACATATTAGTTCATAGTGATATATTTTACTAACGCCATTGTGTATATTAAAAAGTTCCATTGATAGTTCCTTCATTGATTTAATAAATTACAAATTTAAATAAATTAATTGTTGATAGGTTTAAAATGTATTTTTATTTTTAAAAATTTTAAAATGATATACATTGTAAATTTATCTATAAATAAAATAAATAAAGTGAAAATATAAAATTGGGTATTTTTTTTTAAATTTAGTTATCAATTTTTGAAATATACCATACATTAAAAAATTGTAAATTTATAGATTTAAAATTCCATCAATAATGTTTCACATGATATAGTTTTTAAAAATTTAATATATTCAAATGAGACTATAGGAAATGAATTTATTAATTTACAAATTCTTATTGTGTTTCATTTTATTTTGTATGAATTTATTTTTGAAAAAATTATTATCTATTATTCATTTGTTTTTAAGATTTTGCACTAAATTAAAAAAAATTTCATTAAAAAAGCCTATAAAATAATAATTTATAGGGTTTATTAATCTAAGGCTTCATATTCCTAGGGTTTATAATATTAATCTTTAGGTTTAATATAAATCCATTGGGTTTACAATCATGGTCAGCCATGGTCCAACGTCACATTGTGATAAAGATTTTCTCATTATAAAAATCAACCAATGTCACATTGTGACAAACATTGTCTTAATATGAAAATCAACCATGGTCAAACATGGTCAATCATGGTCAACCATGGTCAATAACCATGGCCACATTGTGACAAAGACAGTCTCTTGGTCCAATATCACATTGTCACAACCATGGTCCAACATCGCATTGTGACACACATTGTCTCAATATCGAGATCAACCATGGTCAACAATGGTTAGCATTGTCTAATGTTGCATTGCGACAAACGTTATCTCAATATGAAAACCAATCATGGTTAACCATATTCCAATGTCGCATTGTGACAATTTTTATCTTAGGGTTTATAATATTTATCTTAGGGTTTATATTCCCTTGGTTTATAATATTTGTCCCGTGGATTTAATATTATTCCCTTGGTTTTATAATCCCTTGGCTTTATTACTTCCTTGGGTTTATAATATTTATCTTAGTGTTTATATACCTTGGGTTTATAATATTAATCCCTTGGGTTTAATATTATTCCCTTGGGTTTATATTATCAATATGTTGGGTTTTTAATCCCTTGGGTTTATAATATCAATCCCTTTAAGGTTTATATACCTTTCATTTATAATATTAATCCCTTGGGTTTAATATTATTCTCTTGAGTTTATAATACCTTTGGGTTAAATCATGGCCAACCATGGTCACATTGTGACAAAGATTATCTCTTGATCCAATGTTACATTGTCACAACCATGGTCCAACATCACATTATGACAAATATTGTCTCAATATGGAGATCAACCATGGTCAACGATAGTAAAAAATTGTCCAATGTCACATTGTGATGAACATTGCCTCAATATTAAAATGAATCATGGTCAACCATATTCCAACATTGCATTGTGACAAATATTTATCTTAGGGTTTATAATATTTATATTAGGGGTTATATTCCTTGGGTTTATAATATTTATCCCTTGGGGTTAATATTATTCTCTTGGAGATAGCTATCCAAGGGGAATAGAGAATGGACAATGGGAGTGCTCAGGGCCGACTGGCACAGCTAGGGTTTAGCGCTTACTGATCTTCTTCCCCAAGGTTGCCACGATCTCCAGATTAACGATCTCCAGACTCTGGCGCTTCTAATGACGACGCCATGAAGCTGTCCTCCGGAGGGGTGGGCAAGTCCCCCTCTCCCTCCTCTGGTCCCATGCCTGACAAGCCAACCATCGCCGAGAAAAATGACAGCTTCAGCACTAAACCGCTGACAGAGCAGGTAGTTGATGAGGATGCCAATAATGAAGGTGACCACGCAGCCAGCCCATCAACAGTTAAAGACAAAGGTACTGACTTGAACAACTCTACGGCAAGACCCGAAGCATCCTCTGCAACATGCATCCCCAAAATGGCAGAAAGAATCAAAATCGATCTCCCCGGTCAGCACATCAACAACGAGATTCAATATATGAGGGATCATTCCCTCATAGGCAAGTTTCTAGGATTCTGGCCTACTGAAAAAGCCTTGCAAGGTTGGATTGCCTCCAAGTGGAAGCCAAAAGGTCAAGTTACCCTGCACCTTGGACCTAAAGGATTCTTCACCGCTACTTTCAACTGTCTAGAGGATAAAACACGTATCTTCGAGGGCGGCTCATACTTCTTTAATTCTACTGGCCTGTATCTGCGGGAATGGGTTGAAAGGTTCAATCCAGATAAGGAATATTTTACCTGGGCTCCAGTATGGATCCAAATGTACTCACTTCCCTTGGAATACTGGAATGAGGAAACCCTGAAGAACATCGGCAACAGCCTGGGGGTCTTCATCAAAGCCACAAAGGAAACAAAGAGCTGGAGATACACCTCATACACCAGGATTTATGTCCATATGCATCTGGCCAAAGCTCTGACTGACTCGATAAGCTTATTTCATGATGATTATGAATGGATTCAAACTATAGACTACGAGCATATTCCCTTTCATTGTAGGAAGTGCCATAAACATGGACATCTCAACAGGGATTGTCCTCTGAATCTGCAGACCAAAAACCCAGGTACGGAGGCAAGTAAAGATGCTGAGGGTTTTACAAAAGTCCCCAATAGAAGAAGGCATGCTAAGAAACCCCATATGGATCCTGAAAAATCTCAAGAAATCTACAACCCGAAACAGTTTTGATATCCTGACTTCCATGGATAGTATGGAGGAAAACGTCTCAATACCCCCCTTAGATCCATCTCCCTCATCGCCCCCTCCTTCGCCCAAATCTTCAGATCCCCTTCATTCCTCCAAAGCCATCATCGTCCTTGCCTCCACATCCAATACAGATAAAGGCATCGACTCAGCTCTACCTTCCTCTAGCATGGAGATCAACACAGCTCTGGCACTAAGCATGCAACAACACTCAAAGGGAGAAGAACAGAATACACTAATACACATGGAAGAGGAACCCGAGAGTGTGGATCTGGAAGGTCTGGACATACTTAAGCTAGAAGTAGCATGCAAACAGAAGGATTACAGTAAAATACATACTCGGGAAATAGAAAGACTAGAAGAAGTGTTAACCAGAGCACAACACAACAAATATCTAGGTATACAGGCAGGCAGTCCATGGGATTGGAAAAAAATCTGAAGGAGACAAAGAAGCAAGGATGCAAGACAGACTTGCAGAGGACTATCATCATTGGATAAATGCTAGTGGATTCTAGTAGATTCCCCAAGCTGACCAGGTTTTACAAATCTCTCCCCCATTGTTCCCCATGAAGCTCGTCTCATGGAATGTGCGAGGGCTCAATAGCCCTACAAAACACAGGATGATTAAAAAAATGATCCAGCAAGGTAGACCTTCTATAATCTACCTTCAAGAAAAAAATGCAATAATACAATTCTGGAAAAAATACTAAATAAATCCTGGCCAGGGTGCCAGTCCGTCTCAGTGGATGCTTCTGGAGCTTTTGGAGAGCTCACAATCATATGGAATCCTCAAGATCTCTACCTTCATGACTTTCATGCCTCCCATTTCTTCCTTCAATCCACCTTCCACCTAATTGGAACCAATAACCATGGTCATCTATCCAATGTGTATTTTCCACAAGAATTACAGAAGAAACTGGATCTGCTTGAAACTATTTCAGAACTGAACGCTAGCAGATGCTTTCCCTTCTGGATATGTGGGGGCAACTTTAATATCATAACCTCTTTGGAGGAAAATTCTAGTGGTCGTCAGAGATTGGATGAAGATAGCTATAGCCTCAAAGACTTCATTCATGGGAATCAATTGATGGACCTTCAGACCTCTAATGGCATTTTTACATGGACCAATAAAAGAAGGGGCTCATAGCAAATCGCCTCCAGGCTGGATCGATTTCTCATGACTGACAATGCTATTCACATGGGGGGAGACTTTCATGCTTCCATCTTGCCTCAGGCAAGCTCTGATCGCTGGCCCATAATGTTACAATGGTCACGTCCGGGAGTCAGGAGCAACAAACCATTCCGCTTTGAAGCATTTTGGTTTTCACATCCTAACTTTAAAGACGTGGTAATAGATGCCTGGAATTCTTTCAATCCCCCAGAAGGGGCCAAAATGTACCAGTTTCAGTAGAAGTTAAAATTTCTCAAACAAGTGATCAAAACCTGGAATCGCTCCCAGTTTGGAAATATTTTTGACCACCAGCAATTGTTGGAGGAGTAAATGAATACTCTGCAACAACACATCATCTATGAGGGCAGAACTGAAGACTATGAGCAACAGGAGAAGTCACTCCTAACCCAAATTGAAACACGTCGGAAGCAAGAAGAAACGTTGTGGCGCCAAAAATCCAGCATCAGATGGCTCAAGGATGGAGAGAAAAACACCAAATTCTTTCACAGAACCACCATTCAAAGGAGAATGCACAATCACATAGCCTTCATCAATAATAAGCGAGGAGAACATCTGGAAGCGCATGAAGAAATGGAACAAGAATTCAAAATGCACTTTCAAGAGATTCTGAAAGAGCCCTTAGGTAGCAGAACACTGGCTATACAGTCTATCATGCAGCATATACCAAAGATCATCACGAAGGACCACAATAATACACTGCTTCTGCCAATATCAATGCAGGAAGTGGAGGATGCATTATCCCAATTGAAAGATGGCAAGGCGCCAGGACCTGATGGCTTCATAGCCAATTTTTCCATGCCTTCTGGGAGCACATCAAAACAGAGGTATGGGAACTTGTGGAAGAAGTAAGATCGATGCACTGGATCCTCCCTTCTCTCAATAATACCTTCATAGCACTTGTGCCTAAGGTGGAAGACTCCAGCATGCCTGATAAATACAGACCCATAGCTCTCTGTAACGTTATATACAAACTCATCTCAAAAATCCTAGCAAACAGGCTCAAACCTCTACTCCCTCTCCTCATCTCTCCAGAACAGACAAGGTATGTGGAAGCGCGCCAGATTCTAGATGGTATCATACTTTCTCATGAAGTGATTCATTCGCTCAAGGTTCTCAAAAAGCCAGGTATGATTCTTAAGCTAGATCTTTCCAAAGCATTTGATAAACTCAGTTGGTCCTACATTAATCAAATGCTTTTAGCTTTTGGCTTCAGTGCCACCTGGATGCGTTGGCTCATGAATCTTATCACCTCCCCCAGTTCTTCCATTCTCCTTAATGGCTCCCCCTCCTCACCTTTCCAGCCCTCCCGGGGTATTCGCCAAGGTGATCCTCTCTCTCTGTTCCTCTTTGTGCTCATGGTCGAAGGTCTCAGTCGTCTTCTTCACTCGGCTATCTCTTCTCACTCACTTAAAGGCATCTCTCTTCATGGACTTTCTCCCCTCTCCCACCAACAGTTTGTTGATGACACTGCACTCTTTGGTCATCCTTCGGTTCATGAGGCCTCTTCCCTCCTTGACCTTCTTCATCTCTTCTCTGAAGCCTCAAGCACCTCCATCAATGCTGCCAAATCCCAGTTGTTCTTCTTCAATACTCCCAGTCTTACTCAACAGAATATAGCCAGGATCTTGGGTTATCCTATAGCTTCGCTGCCCTCAAAATACCTTGGTGCTCCCCTGATTGTCTCAGCTGTCAATCATTCCTCCTGGAGAACACTTCTTGACAAGCTAGAATTGAGGCTCTCCTCTTGGACCTTCCACTCTCTCAATATTGCCAGCAGACTCATTCTTATCAAATCCATTCTTCAAGTGATGCCATTGTATTTATTCTCCACATTAGCAGCTCCCAAATGGGTTCTAAAGAGAATTCGCAAGCTTTAGAGGAATTTTTATGGGGCTCTTCAGGGCTCAACCGAAAATGGGCGCTCGTCAAATGGAGAGAGGTCTGCTTACCGAAGTTAGCTGGCGGAATCGGTTTAAGGGATCCTCTCCATAGCAACAACACCATGGGCGCCCGAATCTAGTGGAAATGGGTCTCCAATCCGCACTTTCCTTGGGCTCGCATCTGGCATGCCAAATATGCTCCAGGAAGGCCCTTAGAGGAGCTCATCCGTATAAGCAACGCCAACCCCATATTGTTAATTTGGAATGCTGCCAGAAAACACAGTGCCTTCATTCAGGAGCACAGTTTTTGGGAAATACACTCAGGTACCACAGCAAGATTTTGGGAAGACTCCTGGCAGCAGCTCCCCAAACTTGCTGCTCTCTTCCACAAACCCAAATGGCAAGCAACAATGCAACACAGTGATCAAACCCAGGTTTATCAATTCTGGCAGCAACACACCCTTCAAGACTATCAACAACGGAGATTAGTAGACACATGGCAAGCCAATTGGCAAGAGGAAACCTTTGAAGAGATTAATCAAGAGCTCAATCTAAGGAAAATCAAGCTCTCGGATCAAAGGGACAAAATCCGGTGGGGATACACTCCAAAAGGTACATTAACCACCAAGGAGGCGTAACAAATTCTCTATCATCTAGAGCAGATAGCAAAAGATCAGCTTTGGGATAGAATTTGGCAACCAAGTATTTGGCCAAAAGTCTCCACGTTCCTATGGCTCTTAAGCAAGCAGCGGATCCTCACTTGGGATAATCTTCAAAAGCGAGGTTTCGTAGGGCCCTCCAGATGTCCCAATTGCAACCTCCACCCAGAAACCATCGTGCATCTTCTGGATACCTGTCCGCTAGCTGCAAAACTATGGGAGAGAATTGCTTTGTGCAACAGAAGATCGAGAAGACAAGTAGGAAACATCACAAATACAATCAGGTATTGGCCTCAACATACCTTCCAAAGTCCAGTCCTCAACTCCCTATGGATCCTTATTTTGGGATTTGTCTATTGGATCTTATGGAAGGAGAGGAACAACATGATCTTTAAAAATCTCCATTCGCTCATGGACTCCCTCTGGCTTCTTCTTAAACAGAATATTCAAGAAACTCTGGCTCTGAAACACTGGCAAAATTCGGACCTTCCAACCTCACCTCAGGAATGTCTAGTCCTGGAAAATTGGAATCTGAATCTCACTTTCATAGCTCATGCCTCCCTCAATCCCTCCATTCATTCTGAATCTCCCCATCATTGGCCTCCTCCCATCTCCCAAACCATAAAGTTAAATTTCAATGGTGCTGCCAGGGGAAATCCAAGGCCAGCTAGCTATGGAGGTATCTTCAGAAACGCTGAGCGCTTGGCCCTCCATATTTATCATGGCTCGTTAGGAAGAGATTCCAACAATGCTACTGAGTTGGAAGGTTTAGGGAAGGGCATCTGCATAGCGGTAACTAAGAATTTCTTCCCTCTGGTGATAGAAGGGGACTCTCAAATCTTAATTGAGGTGGCTTCTCGGATCCAATCAGGCACATCAACTGGTAAGATTGCCTCTAGTTGGTGGCTTCTAAGCAGGTTAGAGAAAATTGAAGATTGGCTAAGCACTCCCTGCAGAGTTACCTTCCAACATCTTCGGTGATCTCCCAACAAAGTAGCGGATAGACTGGCCAACCAGGGGTCTAATCAACAGCTCCCTTTCTTCTCTGGTCCCCTCAGCAGATCTAATGATGAGCTACTCAAATGCAATTGCACTCTTCTGGTGCGACAAGACCTATCTCTCCCAGATGCGGGTGAAAGGGACAGTTAACGGGACGGCGGCGGCGGGAGGAGTAGGCGTGTGGAGTATGCCCTGCGCCACCTGACCTCACATGTTGTATGACTTCAATACACCTAAATACTCATTCAAGGCCGAGTTAATGTGGCTCGTCAATCTACACAGGTTCTCATGCTATTATCCGATGGCGCTCCTCCACCACAGTTCAGTGCTCTTCATATGCTTGTTAGGCCTCTTTGCAGGTTTAGTGCTATGTTTGGAAGATGATTTAGGGGTTCATGGTGTTCAGGCTCGCAGAGCTGCTTCTGTGTTGGTTTTCTTGGATTTCCATAACCCCTTCAGCGTTCTCATCAGCTGTATGCCCTCAAGCTCTCTCAATTCTCCGATTGATTGGTTAATTCAGCCCCTTCCAGTCTTCTCTATTCAGAAAAAATTTGTTGTGTGTCATACTCTCTCTGCTCCAGGCAACATGACCATCCTGCGGCAAAGAATGGGCTGTCGTCGGGGTGGAATTCATGGTCGTCCCCTGCGCCATGCTTCTTCCTCTTCAGCGGATACATTTTTTGGAACTACTTCTGAAGGTCATCTTGCTCCCAGGCGAGGTTGTGGTCATGGTCGAGGATAGAGGACGGCAATATCAAGCCCCGGGTGCACCCATGAGCACTCGGCCCACTTTCAAATCCCCTGCACTTTAAGCGACCATTCCTTCATTGCCACTATCACGATTCAGCTAAGTGAGGGTGTTGCAGGCATGGCCTCGGCAAATCCAAATCCTTCTTCGCAGCCGAGGGTGGAAGACATGCCAAGCACCTCTCAGAATATTTGCCAGAAGGATGACGCTCCAAAGAATTCTGCTTTACAGGTCAAGTCGGCCATGGCGTGTTCAAATCATCCGGGTGAGAAGGTTCCACCAAAAGAAGAGGGGCCTCCCTCTGATGACGACGACCTCTCCAGTTTCTGTTGTCCGATTGTGGAAGAATCGCCCTCCACGGCTCAAGTTCATTGATCAGGTTGTCGTTATCTTTTTGCAGCTTTCATGTCTGTTCATGGGGAAATGCTCAGTTGTTTTATGTCTATGTTCAGTTGTCTTCTGTCCATGTTAACAGTTCGAGTCAATCGTATCACCTCTATTAGGCAGTTTTGGACCACCAAAGAGTCTGCGTTTTGTCATGGTGGTTCCAGTTTAAAGGCTCTGGTAATAGCCTTTACTCTAGACGGTATGTCGCTAGTTCCTGTGGGTTATATGTCAATCTGCCATGTGTGTAAGCCATCTTCGAGGCTAGACCTCTTGAGGTTGTCGCCTCGTTGTAAAAAAATTTTGTATTAATAATAGGAGTAGACTTATTCAAAAAAAAAAAATTACTAATATAAATAAATAATAAATAAATAAATAATAAATAAATAAAATAATAAATAATAAATAATAAAAATAAAAATAAAAAATAAAAATGAAAATAAAAATAAAAATAAATAAATAAATAAATAAAAAAATAATAAATAAATAATAAAAATAAAATAAAATAAAAACTAAAAAATAATATATTCTCTTGGGTTTATTATTACCTCAAGTTTATAATATTTATCTTAGGTTTTATATACCTTAGGTTTATAATATTAATCCCTTGGGTTTAATATTAATTCGTTGTGTTTATATTATCAATCCATTGGGTTTTAATCTCTTAGTTTTTTAGTATTAATCCCTTAGGTTTATTATTTCGTTGGGTTTATTATTCCCTTCAGTTTACAATATCAATCTCGGTTTATTTGGTTCATATTCCTAGGGTATGATGTTAGGGTTTATAAGGCTAGGGTTTAATATAGATCCCTTGGGTTTACAATCATGGTTATCCATGGTCAATGATGGTCTAATGTCACAATGTGCCAAACATTGTCTAACTATAAAAATCAACCATGTCAACCATGGTCCAATGCTAGATTGTGAAAAACATCATCTCAGTAATAAATTAAATGATGGGAAATCATGGTCAACCAAGTTTATTTTAGGGTTTATTTGTCTCAATATGAAAATCAATCATGGTCAATCATATTCCAACGTCGCATTGTGACAAATATTTATGTTAGGGTTTATAATATTTATCCATTGAGTTTAATATTATTCCCTTGGGTTTAATATTATTCTCTTGTGTTTATATTATCAATCCTTTAGGTTTTTAATCACTTGGTTTTTAGTATTAATCCATTGGGTTTATTATTCCCTTGGGTTTATAATATCAATCCCTTTAGGGTTTATATACCTTGCATTTATAATATTAATCCCTTAGGTTTAATATTATTCCATTGGGTTTATAATACCTTTAGGTTAAATCATGGTCAACCATGGTCACACTGTGATGAAGACTATCTCTTGGTCCAATGTCATATTGTCACAACAATGGTCATCCATGGTCAACCACGGTCCAATGTCGCATTGTGACAAAGATTGTCTCAATATGGAGATTAACAATGGTCAACGATGGTTAGCCATTGTTCAATGTGGCATTGTGACAAATGTTGTCTCCATATGAAAAATCAATCATGGTCAACCATATTCCAACACCGCATTGTGACAAATATTTTTCTTAGGGTTTATAATATTTATCGTAGGGCTTATATTCCTTGGATTTATAATATTTATCCCTTGGGTTTATAATATTTATCTTAGGGTTTATATACCTTAGGCATATAATATTAATCCCTTCGGTTTAATATTATTCCATTAGGTTTATATTATCAATCCATTGGGATTTTAATCCCTTGGGTTTATAATATCAATCCCTTTAGGGTTTATATACCTTGCATTTATAATATTAATCATTTTGGTTTATTATTCCCTTCGATTTATAATATCAATCCCTTGGGTTTATTTGGTTTATATTCGTAGGGCATAATATTATTCATAGGGTTTATAATATTAATGTTCTGGTTTAATATAAATCGCTTGTGTCTACAATCATGGTCATCCATGGTAAACTATGGTCCAATGTCACAATGTGCCAAAGATTGTCTCAATATAAAAATCAACCATGGTCCAACATCACATTGTGGCAAACATCGTCTCAGTATGAAAATCAATGATGGTAAATCATGGTCATGCATGTTTATTTTAGGGTTTATATTATTCATCTTAGGGTTTTTATTCCTTGTGTTTATGATAATTATCCCTCGGGTTTAAAATTATTCCTCTGACATTTACAGCTATATCAAGAGTGAAATCAATAGATGGTTTGCATATTTCACCATATTTTTTGTTTCAACATTATGCAAAAATGCAAGAAAATGCAAGGAGCGATTGGTTGGAAAGCGTGAATGGTCGTGATCATTATCTTGTTGATTTGAATTGGTGCAAATTTTTTCATAGGTCTCAGTGTGTTTTGGAAGAGGCTAGCGTTTAATAACTATGTTTTGGTAGAGTGTTTAAAGTTGAATTTCCTATCAACCACATTTAAAGTGTTGTTTGATTTTTATTAAATATTTATTTCATAATTACTTCATTATTATTTATTAAATAACTATTAATATAATGGCATTATTATCTTCTTTCTTCTTTATTATATTATTATTATAATAAATATAATATTAATTATTGTTAATATAATTCTTATTTTATATTAATTATTGACAATAACATTAATTTTTAATATTATGATAATGATTTAATTTTTAATATTATTGATACTTGATATAAGCTTATTAATATTTATCAACTACACTTATTAATGCAATTATACTAATATTAGACCCATCTTTCTCATATTTAAAATATACCAAAACCTTCGATAGCCTTCTCCCTATCGAATAGTTGAGGCTATGCCTTTGTTCTTCTTACCGAACCTCTTAAGTACGATTGCCCATTGAAGTAAACTTGTTTGTGTCTCAATGAGTGCAGGCCATTATAGTTATTTTATTTAATGGGCATAAGGTTGTTTTATATATGTGTATTAAAATTA
>APFE031400450.1:0-16201 GCA_000404065.3 Pinus taeda
ATAGGTCTTCCAATGTACGGGAGAAGAGGTAACATGGACGGTGACAAAATACTGTGTAACAATGTGCCTGGCTTTGATTTATCCTTGACAAAGTCATGATATCCAACACGGTCACATGATAGGTCATATTCTTCCCAAATATCAAAGAGATCGTATTAGGTGTTACTATAAAATGAAACAATATATCACATGTATTGGAAATCAAACATAATTTCATATGCATGTGACTAGCATGCATGAATAAACTCATTTATGAAGGTGATAGTCTTCTCATAACTCAAGGATTAACTTGACAATCAACATTATAGCTAAACTGAAATAATATACTATACATACCTCATAATATTCATATACCTTTATCAATTTGTAGTATTCAGATATCATATATTCCTTTTTATAGGAAATAGTAGAGTTTGCATATTTCTCTAGCTTCCTTTTTCCTTTACCCGTTTTCATCATGTTCCTGCACTAGCTTCTTGTTCTTGCACCAGCTAGCATCCAAATGATCCTTAACAAGGATCATCTAATCACATCTTCATTATGAGGTTGGATATACTCAAATAATTCAAATATTCATGTAGGAAGGATAAGTTACAATCAAAATAAATAAATAAATAAGTTGTGTCATAACATAAATCTAGAAGGTACTTATCTGTAATGAGGATTGAAGGAAGAAATAAGCTCCCTCTTGATATTGTCACCAAGAGTCCTTAGAAGAAATGAAATCATTTGGAAAATCCATATTCGAAGTCCTTTCCCTCTTAATCATGAGGCATCACAGGTCATCAACCATATATTCTAAGAAACCATCAAGGGAGGGGATGCCTTATTTTCCAACAGCCAAACCAAATATACTGTCTCCTGGAGTGAATCTAAGTTTACACTGATTTTTTCATAGTATATTGTACAACTTTTCACTAATCATGCTAGGGTTTAAGAACTTCAAGTCTAGGTCATCCTTCTTGCAAGGGTTTCTTTCATGCTATCCACCAAAACCTAATTCCTCTAGAGAGTTTGACTAAGGTTTCCTTCAAACGCTAGCATTCTTTTAGGTCTCCAACACCTTGACCTCTTCATCACCAATGTCATTGAGGGGTGATCTTAATGACTTTTCTTTAGCATAGCTTGGATACCACGTTTAATTTTCTTAGGGATATATTGTTCTTTGCTTCAGATAATTGCATTTACCAATTTATTTGTCTTCCATATTACATTGGCTCCATGACATCATAAATTGTTTAGAAATTATGTAAAAAGAACAATATTATCAGAAACAAAGGACAATATAAGAAAAACATGCACAAATAGAGACACCATGGTTTGGTCAGGGATCAGGGAAAAACCCCACAAGGGCGAAAAAATTCAATCAATTACTCTTCTTCTATTATATTTCATCAATTGTTCAATCGAGATACAAAGTTAAAATATCATCAAGCTACCTATGATTATTCACAAATTTTTTTTTGAACAAGTTTCCTTGCCAATATAAAATATTGTCATGAATAACCTACCAATATAATATTAGGGATGCAACATATGAATACCATATCCACTATTGGACTGTGTATATGCCTTACATATATCAATCATGATTTCGAGACTAAACATACTTGCATGGAGGAATGTCCAACTATGATACTGCGACATATATAATGCTAAGTCAATAGAATGAGCCATATTAGCATTGCCTCATTTCTGCATATATAGAGGGATTAGGGTTTTTCTTGGAGAAATGACTAATGCTCAAACCTATATGTATTGATCAACCATATATTATAAATTTTACAACTGTCATCATATTCATAGCATTAGAGGAAATTTCAGCCTAAAATTGGTCTCCTAAGGAAAAATAATAAATAAGAGTTAAAATAATAAAATAAGAGTTAAGAATTTTGGGGGGAAAAGAAGAAAACTACTTTTTAAATTGTAGTTTTGGTCTATTTTCTTATAGTTTTACTTAAATTTCAAGTGTATACACTCATTGGATTCAACATAAAATTTTGCATCCAATGAGTGCCCATCACACATACTTTTGAGAAGACCCACATTGATAAAAAATGAATATACAGTAAAAAAGTGTGTTCAACATGCTTTTTTAATGCATATTCAATTTTTATCAATGTGGGTCTTCTCAAAAGTATGCATGATGGGTAGTCTTTGAATGTGGAATTTGATCAAGCGTCCAACGAGTGCTTGCACTTGAAATTTGACTAAACCTATAAGGGGATAAGCCAAAAATACAATTAAAAAAATAGTTTTTCTTGTTTTCCCTTCAAAATATTTACATGTATCTCTCTTTAAATTTAAAGGATTTTGATTGGTTTACATATTATGACACAGAAATTATTTGAAAATTTCATGGTAAATTTTAGTCGAAAAATTCCTCTAATGAAGATTGACCATATAGCCAACGTGACCATGTGAGTATGTGTACCATACACAATGAGTACCAAAAACATTCCATCAACTATGAGATAATATAATTATAATAAATAATCTATTATATTATTACTTATATTTTATACTATATATATATAATGAGTATCTATATTATATACAATTTGTGCAATTGTCGTTGATATTTCACATGGTATCGATCAAATATACTAGTAGAGATCAAAATCCTCGTGGTGAGACCTGAAATAAAGACAATGAGCAGAAGCAAGAAATATAAATTTATGTCACATATTGTATTTTTTCAGAAGGCCATGTATAATACATTTCTGAATTCAATTGACATGTCTTGTCTACGAGCACTGTATACTTTATATATATATATATATATATATAATATATACTACTATATAATAATATATATAGATAAATATCACAGGCATGCCAATCACAAAGAACAACGCTATCATAGAGACATCATGTATATTGTAGAAACATAAAGGTGACCACACAGACACACACACACACACACACACACACACACATATATAACAATGGAGCGATCTAAATAAGTGATACCCATAATAATTAAAACAATAATAATAGAATCAATGTGATGCCAAATTCAATGAGACTGAGCGATGCCATAAAATAAGATGATTATGCGATGCCCATAAATTGATGTGATGCCCATACCACTCAGATCGACCCATTGTAATAGGAGAAAGTATATATATGAATCACGTGTAGGAAAACCTAATTGTACTAATCTGAGGTATAGATAACACTTGTGATCCTACAATAAAGGAAAATATAGGAGGTAATTAGTGGAACGAAAAATAAAAGAGTACATAACTCTTATCAAGTCAACTAAGCATTTGAGAGCTACGTAAGTCAATTATAGTCGAGCAATAAAGAGAATGAGCCAAAAACAATTTCGATATCCCATGAGGCATTAAACTTGATACACACACACACACACACACACACACAAACACACATTTTATGGGAACCAATCATAACACTTGCTAAGGCCGACTCAAAATTATTTTGAGGGAAACTCAAATTTGAATTTTTGTCTCAAAATATTTTTATCTTATTTGTTTAATAAAATATCTCCCTTTGGAATTAATAGATTGAAATCTTTATTTTTGGCTGATATAATTATTCATTGGACACAAAGGATTTCTTTAGGGTTTTCCTTAGGAAAATTTCTCCTAGAGCTACCCATTTTTAACAATTGTGACTACACAGTGCATACATAACCCATCATAACCACTAGAGAATGCACATTTGTTGGCATTATGTTTTTGGTATGGTTATATGTTACAGATGTTGTACTTGATGGCAACACCCATGGCATGGCTCTCAATATGATGAGAATTAAGAAGTACGCAGGAGAAAAGTTCACGGAATTTTATGCAGAGAAAAGTTTATAAAAGTTTATTTCATGGGGAGAAAAGTTCACGGAATTTTATGCAGAGAAAAGTTTATTTCATGTGGGAAAACTTACCTTTGGTCCATGGTAGTTAGTCCTTGGAATTTGAACCTATGGTTTTTGGACCATGGCATCTCGACAGACGTGTTGATCCCTAGTATTGAGTTGATGGTTTTGGTTTGTTATGGTTTTGGCCCATGGTATTGGTGCATGATTTGAGGAAGAGCTTGCCTATATAAAGCAAAGGAGATCATTTGGCTTGTGTATGCTTTTGGGTTGAATATCTTAAGATCTGAAATATTGGGTTATTGTTTCAAAAGCTCGATCTATATGAAAGTGAAGTGGGAAGCGAATCTGTGAAGGGTGATCTCTCGAGTGCTGCAGCTGTGGAAGTGCGGAGGCGCCACAGAAGGCGCAGTGCGAAGGCGCCACAGAAGGCTCAGTGCGAAGGTGCCACAGAAGGCGCACAGAAGGCGCAGTGCGAAGGCGCCACAGAAGGCTCAGTGCGAAGGTGCCACAGAAGGCGCAGTGCTGAGACGCCACAGAAGGCGCAGTGTGGAGGCGCCACAGAAGGCGCAATGCGGAGACGCCACAGAGGCACCACAGAAGGCGCAGTGTGGAGGCGCCACAGAAGGCGCAATGCGGAGGCGCCACAGGAGACGCCACATAGGCGCCATCGAAGGCGCAGTGCGGAGGCGCCACAGAAGGTGCAGCTGCGGAGGTACGCAGCGCCACAAAAGGCACAGCTGCGGAGGTGCGCGGCACCACAGAAGGCGCAGGTGCGGAGGTCAGTGGCGACACAGAAGAACAGTGCGTACTTGTACGCAAGCATTACATGGGTGAAGCTACGTACTTCTCTTGAAATCAATTTAGTTGTCCATGTTTATCCTTGCTGTGTTCTGGGTCTGGTTTCTGGTATTATGATCTGATAACAGCAGTCTGAGAAGTGATTGATTATGTTCTTAATGACTCATATTCATGTGATCTGATGGACTAGATCTGATTGATGACTCTCATTGTATATGTATTGATCTAGTGATTGGGTGATTCAGAAGGTTGTTTGATTATGAGCTTCAATGTGGTTATTGGGTCCAGTATGAAAATTGGATGAAACGTGGTCGTTCAGATTATGTGTTGTGCTTCAGTGTATCCAGTATGAAAATTGATGAAACGTGGTACCTGGAGGAGAAAAGATTGTAGGTCAGCACCTACGTACTAGTATCTAAGCTAGTACAAGAGCTAAAGGAAATCTTTGGAGCATTGTAGCAGGTAGTAGCCTGTGTACTAGTAAATGGATCGGCTAGTACAAGAGCAAAGGGGGTTGTAGCTCCCGTACTGGTATAAGGCTGCACCAGTACAAAATATTGTAAAAGGATTTTCTTATTAAGAAGAAGATTGAGATGACTTGCAGCAGGTGGTTTTCTCCCGCATTGGGTTTCCACCTTATATCATGGTGTTCATGTGTGTGCCTTATGTGTGATGATCTATTCTATGTTACTGCATCTGTTAACTGATAATACGGTTGATAATGTTCTAATGCACTCATTGAAGATCAATTAACTTAATCATAAGAAGTTGTGGAAGTAGCATATATGAATCAGAGTTTGGAAATGAAAAAGTTTTATTAATGTGATAATACTGATTCACCCCCCCCTCTCCGTATTATTTCCAACACCTACCTCATCAAATGACTTTCCAGATTCCAGTTTTAGTCAAAAACAGACCTTGCTTTCAGACTATGATTGATGAAGGGGCTTCTACGTGTATTATGTTGATCCAGTGTTGGAGATCTCTTGGTTATCCCACACTCAATCAGTCTCTAACAATTCTAAAGGCTTTTGATGGCTGAGGGTTCCATCCTTTTGGTATTTTGCAGGATTTACCTATAGGGGTCGAAGGAAAAACCGTAAATCTAGATGTGGAAGTGGTTGATGGCCCTCTAGATTACAACCTTCTCCTGGGTCATAGTTGGTCTTATGTTATGATTGCTATTGTTTCATCGGTCTTTCAGCTTATCAAGTTTCCTCATAATTAAAAGATCATTACAATAGACCAGCTGACTTATTTCTTATCTGACCCAGCCTCTACAGATAGTATTTAGCACATCGGTAAAATGACTATCCCTTATAAGGATGTTGGTGTAGGTTTGATTAAAGATTCTAGTTTACTGGGAACTTTTTCCTTCCCTCCTCCCAACATATCGCCTTCTATTGCAACTATTCATATGATTTCATCAAATACTATTACTTTTGATGATCCTTGGATCGTACCTTCCGATTCTGAGGTGGATTCATTTGGTGACGCAATGCCTTTGAGTCCCTTTGAAATTGCATATCAGGCTATACAGTCATTTTTTGATTCCCGTTCAACCGCTCCTCTTCACCCTATAATTGCTTTTGGTCCTTACGCAAAGTGGGGTATTGACTTTATTACATGTAACCATCACTCGGCCGACGGGCATGTGTATATTATCCTAGAGGCAGATTATTTTACTAAGTGGGCCAAGGTGATGCCTACATTTTCGGTAGGTGGAAAGACTACTACAACTTTCGTATTCAATCATATAATTGCTAGATTCAGTGTGCCTCAAGCTATTATTACTAATTATGGAAGTCACTTTCGAAATATCATGAGGACTGAATTGACAAATCAACTTGGCCTGCGCCACAATATTTCTACTCTCTATTACCCATAGGCTAAAGGTTTGGTTGAAGCTATCAATAAAGTTTTAGTCACTATCATCCAACAAATCATTGGTATTCATAAGTCGAATTGGCATACCATGCTATTTTCAGCACTTTGGGCATATCGGACCTCAGTGAAAACATCGACTGGTTTCACTCCTTTTTAATTGGTCTACAGTTTGGAAGCAGTGTTACCTACTGAATGTGAAATTCCGTCATTACAATTAGCCATAGAATTGCTCCCAACTACTTCTGAAGAGGAGAAATGTTTTTTGTACTTAGCTCAGCTAGATGAGAATTGACGCACTACTGCAATAGCAAACGAGACTCCTGCGAAATGAATAAAAGCTCAGTACGACATAAGTGTTACACCTCATAATTTTTCAGAAGGAGACGTCGTTTTACTATATGATCAAGTGAAAGATAAGCTAGGGGCTGGAAAATTTGTACCTATGTGGCATGGTCCTTAAATTGTTAAGCGAAAGCTAACAAAAGGGGCTTATGAATTAGTAGATTTTGATGGTGTCTCTTTGGGTAAACCCAGAAATGGACTTCATCTTAAAAGATATTATGCTTAAATTCTATGTGGAGATTTTTTTTAGATTAGTTTCTTTACAGCTGGTGTGTTTTAGATCAGAAAAGTGTGCCTAGTTTAGAGAGTGATCTTATCGCTATTCCTGCTTACCTTGATTTTACCCTTGATATTGCAGATGTCATCGTCTCTTAAAATATACATTGGTTTTGCTGATGGTTCTTGTCATAGTACATTGAACATTTCTTCCACAACTTGGGTTATCTATTCACCCTTTGATGAGTTAGTGTCTATGCATGGGGTAAGCCTCAGTCAAACAATGAATAACATTGTAGAGTATAGTGCAGTGATTGAGTTATTGTCTGAATCCATCTTATTTGGGATTCAGAGTTTGATTATTAGGTTGGATTCTGAACTCTTAGTATTACAGCTTAATAGGGCTTATGCCATTAGATTATTTTTGAAAGTTCGTCTCTTGGAATGTGAATTTGATTACATTGAATATCAACATATTCCAAGACATTTAAATACATTAGCAGATGCAATTGCTTCTCGTATGATAAATAGACATTTGCAATAATCAAAATAGTAAATTTAATAACATTCGATAACATGTTACACGAGATAGTTGGTAATAGTGATATATCATAGCATAGAAGTGTGTTTCTAGATATACATCATCTTCGATCATAGGTTGAAAAACACCTTATGATCAGCAAAAATGATAATACAAAAAGAAAAAAATGTCGTGAGTTTACAAAATCGATCATCCTATCCCTGGTGATGATCATGATAAGAAACTACTGCTTAGGCTAACCTATATAGGAACCTCGTAAAAGGTCCTGAGACCCCAATCACATATCTTTGTAACCTAAGTGAAATATCATCTATGCCAGTCTTTGGAATATCTATTGTCAAGCGCTTTAGATGATGCTCCAATTCGGTCAGGATCTTTGCTAATTGGTCTTGTGGGGCTGGTACTGCTGCAGCTGGGTGCCTCCTCTCATAAGGCTGGAGAGAAGCTAGCCATCATGGACCCACATCTGCATTTAAAAATTTTGATTGTCAGTTTTAGATTATTTAAAATAAAAAAAATCAAAAATTAGAAAGTGTTGAAAATGGTTTTTACCTAAATCATCCCATTTCTCTCCTAGTGGAAGAGTCATGTCTAGGTCACTACGATAATCTATCCTGGCATATGGAAAATCCTGAATCACAAAAAGTTGGTTGTTCAACCAACGAAAATACTCGGGTGGAAATCAAACAACCTCTATGCCCTCCTCAGGGTGACGAGCCATCAAAGCAACCCAACGAATTATCCTAGGTTTTTGAGGAAGACCAACATCAACAAGAATATGCTACGGGGCTAACATGGGGATCCTGTCTAGAGCAAAGCTGACTACGATAAATCCATATCCAAAAATTTTCAGCTGTCCATTCTTTACTCTTGTTAGTTGGCCTTTCACATTTGCTAACACAGCCTTGCAACAGTTGAATATGGTGCCTCGAAAACAGTCTACAACCATCTGCATCAGTGATCCAGTAGCCACATGCAATGTTGCATTCCTGCATAGCCTGGTAACAGCGAATGCAATAACCTTAAGCTTAGGATGGTTGATAGTTTTAATATCAATCCGTTTGTCCTTTGTTTGATCATCACAAAACTCCAATTAGAGACTAGCGATAGACTAGGCACCTGGCCTAGTCCCGAAAAGAGATAATTGTTTGCCTCTCTTGGAAAAACTAGTCAAAAAGTATATATCCTCTAGCTCAATTTCGAGCCGGTGGCCACCAATCACAAAGCACTGGTCCTGTGTGTTCCATTTGTCTACCAGCCATTGCAAGAGGTCTACTTGGGCCCTCATGCCCGGTATGGCCCAGAACTTAAACAGTCTGCATGATCTCAATGCCTGTAATGTGGGCATATGATTTATTGTGGCAAGATCTACATCCTCATGCTCACGTTCTCCCTAAATAAGCATTTTGAGTGTCCTACAATGCATAAAGAAACATATTAGAACAAGCTAGTTCGAAAAATTTTAGGCGAAAATGGAGAAATTTGAATTTTAAAATTTGTTGCGAGGGGTCCGCACCTACTACTTACAAACAATGCATAGGTCCACATGCGTTGTGAGCAATAGGTGCGGACCCACAACCTTTTTCTTTATAAAAAAAGTCGGGGTCCGCGGGGGCCACGTGTTGCACCTTCGTACCCTCGCGAGCGACTTTCTAAACCTATTTTTCCTTCAAAAATCAAATTTAAAACCAAAAAACAAAATGTAAATGGATGAAATGCAAGTTAAGAAGGACATGGATTACCTGGAGCTGATGGTTTTCGATTCCGATGGACGGATTTTCTAGAATCTTCACAGGAACTTTCTTACCCAAAAGCTCTCACTTCTCACTCTGAACTCAAATGGTAAAAATGAAGTTAGAAAAGCCCTTTTTATAAGTTTTTTCAACTAAATGAATTTTTAATTTATTTATTTTTCACTTTAAGAAGGTAAATTTTTAAATGCACTTTTATTTATCTTAAATAGGTATGAGTAAAGTTTTGAGTTTTTGTACAGAATATTGGATTTTTCGGGAAAATTGATTGTTGGGCAATTTATTGGGCTTAAATTGCTGCATTAAATATCGACCAGGGAAACTCGTAAGCTTTTGATGATGTCAACACTATATGTGCCGGAGTAGGCGACTAATTCTATGTCTAATTAAATTATCTACGGTTCAATATAATATGCAAGGGAAGAGGCTCCTAACTTAGGAGATCCTGGTTGTCCTTCCCTACAGTATCATAGAGAAACCATAAAACTAGAAACTTGAAATGCAAACAAGGAAATGAACTTTAGTTGTTGTTTAGATTCAAAGAGAGAAAGACTAACTTAGTCTCTTGATTGTCCTCTCTTGTACTAATCTAGACTAAACTAAAATTCATCCATAAGCGTAAACTAAATGAAATAACTTGAAACATAAAAGCAAAAAGATGAATTCCAATTATCATACAAATCAGGTTAAGAGAGAGCCTAACTTAGACTCTTGGTTATCCTCTCATGTACTGATAAGATTCTAACTTGAAACTCATTCATCAATCAAATCCTCAAACATCACACATCTAAGCAATTAAATAAAATAAGATCTAATATGAAACAACATGCTCCTTTGCTCCTCCTAGAGTGAGCTCAATTCTCTTAAGAACAAAGTGACAAGCCATTCCATATACTACATTAAGATAACTTATATCTAAAACTACATAATGGAAAACTATTTCTAAAACTACATAATGAAAATATATGTCAAATGAAGCTTTATTCCATCATAAATTGGATACAATGCTCTAAGAGTCCTCTCTTTGGAATGGAGGAGGTACTCCTATTTATACAAGAACTATGATAACAACCTCATAAATGCAAACCCACTATTCTCTCCTTTGACCCACATATTTCTCAACCAATGGTGACACACAACCCTATCCTCCATGATCTCCTCCATGAAGCTTATCTTTTGAAATTCGAATTTGATCATTCATGGCCACATAAAGATGCCTTGGAAGCTTCCTTGGAACCTACACATGTCACCAAAACAACCCACTTTCCATATATAAAGTAAAATATATTATTTTCTAATATTTAATCAAGAATTTCTCTAAAAAATGCTTAAAAATAAATAATATTCGGAAAATATGAATGAGACCCATTAATGGTGAATAGTAGGAAAAATGGAGTGACAAGGTGATGAATAGTGAGCGAAATGATGGAAGCATAGGTGAAAAATGTATGGTAATGAGTGCCATTTTTGGAGCCCAACATACTCCCCAACCGAAGTTCTTGCATGTCCTCATGCAAGCTACTACAATGACTTATTTGATTCAATTCTTAAATGAGCTTCCTTTTACAAGATGTTTGGTTCTTGTGTAACAAACATCTTTCAATCATGGACTTCCTTTTAACTTTGCACATATTTGGATAAATTTTATTTGTTTGCAAAGCATTGACATATTTTAATGATTGGTTCTTGTGTTACAATCATTATTTACTTTGATCTCTTCTTAATGATTGGTTCTTGTGTTACAATCATTATTTACTTTGATCTCTTTTTAATGATTGGTTCTTGTGTTTACAATCATTATTTACTTTGTTGAGATCTCTTTTTAATGATTGGTTCTTGTGTTTACAATCATTATTTACTTTGTTGAGATCAATCATATGCTCATCATTTTGTAGTAGTTTTTATTGTGAGAAGACTATGTGGGTTAAGATGTAATATGAATGAGGAAAAAGAATGAAGTGTGAAATTCCCCCCTCCCCAACTGATGGTTTTTTGCAATTTTAAATGAGAAAGGAAATAGTGAAATAGTTGAATATTTTCCAAATATCATCATTTTAGCATCTAAAAAGAATTTCAAGATTAAAGGTTAGAAAACATCATACCTTACTTACCTAAGGAAGTGGATGAATCATGCATGTTCAGCTGCCACAATTCTGATCTGAAGCTTCTTCTTCAAGTTGTGGATGAAAGATGGGTCTGTGTTGTCGTATCGACTGCTGGATCCTCTGCTACTAGATGATGAATCCGAGGAGTCTGCTGAACATGGATGAAAATTGTATCTGCTGCTGGATGATGAATATGATGAGTCTGCTGTATATGGCTGAAAATCTATAAGGCTTGGAAGATATACAAAATATAGAAGTTACATTTTCCTCCCAACCTTATTTATTGACTTGTCCTCAAGCGAAATACAATGTATACAATGAATGGAAATACAATGAATGGAAATTGGCTTCATCTGCTACAAAATATGGGTCTTCAAGTCTTCAACGCTCGATGGCACAAATCTTGCTATGTGATTAAATGTGTCGATGTCGAACATAGCAAGAAGTTGTTGACTTAGTGGTCGTTAATGAATGCCCCTAGCCAACACAAGAGCTCCCACCATTGATTCCAATGGGAGTCAGGATGCCTAACACATCTTGGTAGGTACGAATAAATTTGTTGTAGTCGAGTCACCTACAAGATCCAACGAACAAGGGATATTAATGTACTCCCATTGTTCATTGGCAAGAGTACTTGCCATTAAGGCATGCAAGCCTCTAGGTGTTCTTTCAATGATATTTAGACTCTAGGACTTTGACTCAAGCAGGGTGTTATTGGCGGAAATGAAGGGGAATGGTAATGACATGAAAAATGACAATAAGGAAATGCATGGTGTATGAATAAGAACTCTTTCTGTGAAAAATGGATATGGAGATGAGATGCTTTATGGACATGGACAATTGGTGGAAAATCTTTTGCAGAATGGGAGTGCAAAATAATGGTTCTGGACATGGATTTGTCTTTAGAATGTTTCATGAAATTAGTCGTTGGAAGACCAATTGTGCGCATAATGTAATCTCCTTATGATCACTTGATTGTCCTGTAACCTGTAAAAAAAACTTGGTACAAAGAAAACATAAGTGTGCTCATGAAGAAATGGCCAGTTGCTTCATGATTCTTACGCAAAAATTTTATACCAAATAAAACAAATTAAGGACAGACAAAGTGTTAAAGTTAACTTAATCATGATATTAGTATCAATCCATTTGTGCAAGTAACCTTTAAGAGTAATACTCCCTGTTTGTGTCAACTGACTTCTGTGCATGGATTTGTTGTGGCCTGCAGATTAGTGCGTTATAAAAGCATACAACAATATCGATTTGCCAACTAAACAAGTTTGTCAACATTTAAATAATCCACCAAATTTTCTTTCAAATTATGCTTCCAAATGTTCTATTCTTTATTTTCAAACCTATGTGAATTTTGTGATTTTTTATGTGTTGATTTTACTTTTAACAATAAATTAAAAACATAAAATTTTTAATTTATTATTTAAGTTGAATTTTCTTTTACAATTGTAAAATCAACACAATTTTATTTAGGAAAACCTAAAAATGAAGTAGTTATTGGTTTATTTTTTTTTAATAAGGGAAATCCAATTTTTTAAACTAAAAATAAATATTAATAAAAATTGTTTTTTTTAACCATATTAATATAATTATATTATATTAATATATTAATATAATTAATATACTAATACAATCATAATATGTATTAATACAAGTCAAACATTACTTATAAATCAAATCAAATCAATTATTATGAAAAATAAATAAATATATACAAATACAAATCTAAAAACATCAAAACAAATCAAAATTATTACTAAAAATATACAAATATTAATCAAAAGAAATCCAACATTTATAAATGTAAATCAAAACAAATAAAAATAAATATAATGTATAACAATAAATACAAAACAATTTTAATCTAAAACTGGAAAAAAAATCCAAACAAAACGTAACGCAAAATGGCATATGAATACATGGTCTCATTTCCCAGATGCTGAAGCAATCCGCCAAGTGAGGAGACGTTATAATTCTGTATCCGGAGGAAGATGACTTCAACAATAGGCAACTGCGCTATATAATCTGCACTGTTCCTGCATTTCGACTGGTTCTTTTGAATCTTTTGGCTTGCCTGCTGGAGACTTATCTAGCCATAATTGTTTAGATGGTTTATGAATCATCATCCACAAGTACTGAAATTCTTCTGGATATTTCTTCGATTCCGGCAAGAATTCCTGATTTTTCACTGTTCCTATCGATTCTTTTCAAATTCTAAGTAGTTTTTTCTCTCTTTCCTGTGGAATTTGGTTTCTCTGGGTTCAATTGAGCCGTTAGAGACCAGGTTTTGTAGAGATTGGTACGTAAATCGAAAACTTCGATGCTCTGAAGCTTTCTGTCCGCATAATTCTCGTTTTTATGAAGGCAGAGCAGCGTGATTTCAGGTGCATTGAGAGCCCGGACGCTGATAAGAACAGGCCATAATTGACAACCTCTTTTGAAGGCTGCCATTGTTAACAATGACACAGATTGCATTGCAGAGGATTCGCTGCTGTTACAAAAATAATTTATTTCCACGTATAGTTCTGGCCTGTACTTTTTATCCCTCTAAGGTTGGCAATCGTAAGAAAAGCACTAAATTAAGGCTCGAATTTTACAGCGAAAATGCGTCAAGAATTCTTGACAGGTTTCAAAAGAGAAAAGTAAACCGAAGGAATCAGAAGACACTACAATTAAAGGTAGCAGATCTAACAAGCAAGCTCCATTAACGTCGTTCATGGACTTAACCACAACAGAAAACGTTTATAACACTGAAGTTTCTCTGGTAAACGCTTTCAGCAAGGGTTTCGAAGGCCTCACGTCTCAAGATCGAGTTGCACGAGGCTTGTTTCGGCTTACCTTCTTACCTTGATTCTTTCCGTCGGGTACAACCGTCGTCCTGACGAGACAGTTGAAGCCTCATCACCAAAGGCCAAATATCAGTGGTTTTGTATGCAAAAGATAACGGCGAATGGATTCGAATCGCGTGCAGAACGTTCCATGAAGGCAACAATACCAGAGAATGAAATTGTAAACCAAAATACGTCATCTCAAAGGGTGGAAAGAAAGGAACGCGCTCCCTGGTAAGATTCGAGCCTCCGGCGATCTGTTGCTAATGATTTAACGCTCTCTGCAGTTCATGAATAAAGATGGAAAAATCACTTAGAGAAGTCTTCTACACCCCTTCCCCCTCCCTTCAAACAATCAACTCATCCGCCCTCCTAGCAGATTTGCGTTTAAGTCTTTGCATGGGATCCAAGTGTCTGTCCCTATATTGTTCTGAATCTTTATCATCTCTATCATGTTCCTTACGCTCTCTGTCTTCGTTCCTCTCTTTTTCCTTCTCAATTCTCTTCTTTTTCGATCTTTATCATGCTTGATTGATGTTTTATGATCAGAGGGTCTTTCAGCACCACGATCATGATCAGCCTGTGAAGAAACAGTTTTCTCCCTCTTTTTCCACATGAGAATGCCTTGAAGCCAAACCCGAACTTCTCTCATCCTGACGAACTGCAGGTACAGATGTAGCTCTTGCAGAAGTGGGAGCATGAGAGACATGGGCTGAACCTGAGGAATCTGGTAGACAATATGTAAATTCCTCGAGTAAATCTTGATGATCCTTAAACAATAAAGCTACCTCATGATATACTTCACTAATTGACTTGTTTCCCTTCTGATACATATTTAAAATCTCCAGGAAGGCTTTGTATACTTGTTCATCATACTGAAACCGAGTCTTAATCTTGATGACATAATCGATTGCTTGGTCAAATTCAACTTGTTGCTTCTTTTTTTTTTTTACATCTAAAAAAAACAAAGAAATTGTTAGTTTTTGTGTGTTTTTTTTTTTTTTAATAATTTAATTATATATATATAAGAGATATACATATTATTATTACATGATTTTTTTTAATCAAATCGTAAAAAGAAAATAGGAAAACATATTTTTTTATCTGTTGATTTTATTTATTGCTTTGGACTTTTTAAACAACAAATTAAAAAACAATTTTTTTTTTTTTAATTGTTATTGAAGTTGAGAGATTTTTTTTTAAATATCAACATTTTTTTTATTAAAACCTAATAAAGAAATAGTTCTAAAATTAAACAATAGACTTAAAACCATTTTTTGTTTAAATATCTAAAAAAAACAACAAAAGAAATGGTTTTAATTTTTTTTTATAATGAATATGTATATATGTACATATTATTATTACTTGTTTTTTTTTTTTTTAAATCTAAAGTTAATAAAAACTAAATTTCATCTAAAAATTTAAAAATGTTTTTTTTTTTCACAAAATTCTTTATTTCTTTTTGCAAATTAATTCTTCAGCAAGAGTTTTTTTATTTGAACAAAATCAATGGACTTTCTGATCTTCCTGATTGCACGAAGCACAGGAAGAGAGCATACTTATCGATTGATTTGTGTTTATTTATGCAGGGGGGTGTTTTTGAAAAGACAAAATTTAAAATTAGCTAAACAGTAAAACATCAGAAAATTCAAACTTAACTTCTTTGTAAAGATCCTGCTGTCACCAGGGTTCACAAGTTATTTTTTCCAAAAAAAAATACTAGTACTAAATTAAATTTCTAATGCCTAATCCCTTAGCACCATCCCCAGCAACAGCGCCAAAATGTTGGGCAATTTATTGGGCTTAAATTGCTGCATTAAATATCGACCAGGGAAACTCGTAAGCTTTTGATGATGCCAGCACTATATGTGCAGGAGTAGGCG
>APFE031400453.1:0-10258 GCA_000404065.3 Pinus taeda
AAGAAAATAAATAAAAATAATAAAAATAGTAATAACTACACTAAAGCTCTAAATAAGAATAAATAGTAATAAAACAAAGAAAGCAATAAAAAGAATCAGTAAAGCTATCAAAAGAAGAAAATAAAACAAGAAAGCTAAAAATCAAAAGAAAAGTAAAGAAATAAAACAAGAAGGCTAAAAATCAAGTTGCATGTAGACACATGGAGTGTGTACATGTGGTTCCCCATCCAATGTTGTTCTATTTAATAGATGGTGAGGAAGAAGAGAGGCATTCTTGCATTCCATCATTCTGAGATTCTATCTTTCATTCTCTTGGGAGAATGAGATACTAAGACTTAGGAGCACTGGCAGTAGTCGTTGATTGAGGGCTCGGGGTGGCCAGTTGTAGCAAAATCCTACGCAATTGAGCCTACGGTTGGGAGGAGAGTCATCCCCAAATTCTTGTGAACATATGGCAGACTACAATTACAGGTAATATAGGTGAGTTCATTTGTAAGTATTTGTTTAAGCAATCATAACCTATGTTAGAAGAATTAAATGGACTGCTTTTAACAAAATAAATCGTTAAACAAATTTATTGAATGTATCTTGAGATTCTTATGGCTATTAAATGATTACTTCTAAGGAAATTTAAGAAATCAAGCAACCAAAGAAATATTCCACACCATAAAGAAGAGACATTGCCACCCGACCCAAAACCGGATCGGATGACTGGGAAGGTTATTCCTCCCCAACCCAAAAAAAATAATCATTTTATTAATTATATGGTCTGCCTGCAAGCGCACCCACGAAGGAAACACCATTTCAAATCGCTTAAATTACAATACTATGCGTGTTCCTGCAAATTCCATTGTTCCTTTCGGCAATAATGTCGAGAAATTTGCCCATACTGATCAACTCAACTTAAAATGTATCAGTCACCACAAAATTCTCTTTCTCATGGTTCCAGTAATGGAAACAGAAACGAAAATAAATACGAAGGAATGAAACAATCGTCCTACAGAAGCGCAAGGCAAGATGTTTCTTTCGGAATACATCTCTGTAATATGCTAGCTGAGGGAATGAGCTTTATTAGATACATCAATAATATATTCAAAATCCACATTGAGCGACATATTATTCAAAATCCACACTGAGCAACATTTCACATGTTAAGAATGTGTTGTGCTGCTTAACGTAGTAACAATAATTCTCTGGAAATAATGTTATTGAAGGTTAGATGGTTGTAAATATGGAAAACCACTCTGCACGTTAAATCTTTCTGTTTTTCTAAGCAATATTTGTATCTAATTACAATAATGGCTATGTGATACTTTAAATAGTAGTCGGTAGCATATATATGACGTCTTCTGCATCACATTCTCTCTCTAAATGAGACTATTTATTTTCATAATCAAGTAGTATTAGTGACTAAATAATTCACTTACTTCATTTCCCAGGATTATGAAAATGTAGAAGAGGATTATGAAAATGTAGAAGGAACTCTGATATATATATAATAAATCCTTGGCGTCTTGTAACTGTATAATGTGCAAATTACTTTTGGATATAAAGGAGAAAATCTGGTAAGGAAAGTATCTATATAATTAAAGCGAAAGTCATTCATAAAGCTTCCTGTGAGATTAAAAACAAACAAGAATCTTGAATCTAGCAGTTGACAATATTGACTAGCCTGGTTAAACCATCTAAAATGTGTTTTCAATTTTAGTGCCCCCTCCTGAACCGCATAAGGAGAAACTCCCAATAAAACAGATATGATACACTACATCCAATCAAGATCTAAAATTTTCATCCACTAGAAATTTATGACAACATTTTTAGGACATAGGCGTCAGATTCCGAAGACAGGTTAACCACGCCCAATAAACCAAAGGTCCCGATGGGCTTTAAATGTAAGCAAACAGTAATATAAATTCCAAACAGCATGCCAGGAGGTGAAGATCTTGAACTTCTTTGTCCATGACTAATCAAGAAAATATTATAACTGTAAAACTGCTAATCAGTTTGATACAGACACGCAGTAGAACAATGGGACATATATATACTCAAACGAGAGTTGTGTAAACAAAACTGTTTGTATTACCCAAAAGTTAATGTCATTCTCCTAGACCTATTAATATTTGAATTTACAGCTACCTGAGAACCAAACTCATGCAACTATATATGTAACTGAAAGAAAATATAAAAATATAACCAAGAAAATATAAAAATAATGCAAATGCACACAAGCGTCATTAATTTAACAGCGTTCAGATCAAAACTTAAGTGCAATAACAACTGGGAACTAATGGTTATAAGTCCAAAACCTACAACCACCTTTTCAGGTTCACACTGAAACACTACCCTTTTGCAACATTGCATTTCCTTCACATGGACTTCTCGTACTTCCACATCTTGAGCAATTTTGCTCCATTTAGACTGACCACACTTGTGGCTGATTGTCTTGCTGGCGTTGTAATTTCTTGCATATGTCGAACAAACTTAGGTAACCTTCAATGGGATGCTTTAACAACAGTTCTAGCTACATTTGTCATTGAATCCTCCAAAAATATATTAATGTCCATGAGTAAGCGTTTATAGCATGCTGAAGAAAACCATAACTTTGTTTTGATAGCGGTTTCGACAAGAAGTAAGATACTTTGCTATCAATATTTGGTACATTGCTAAATTTCCTGATATAAAACAATTGTATATTCTAGTGATCTAAACCATTTTATTTTAGAAAAGAGAAAAAAACAGATCCTTTCTTCAGAAAAGACAATTAAATCAGCACAAAGTCAAAATGTTTTATTTAGAATGTACTTAAATATTTCTATAAAATTTTGGAAAATTTGTGATGCTCATAAAATGAATATGAAAATGTGGCATATTAACTCGTGATACAGTTGAGGCTGTTTAGTATTTACAGCTAAACCAAAACCTTTCGGAAAAAAACAAAAATACTTAGCACGCCTTTAAATATTTTGTTTGGAAAAATTATGATGCTATGTAAACAATCCTTAGGAAAGCATAAACTATTATATATGTAATGTTGTCTGGTTATGTATTTTTTTTTTTTTATACCAACATCTCAGAGAGCTATTTCGGGTTGAAGAAGCTTTCTGGGTTCCATCGTTTTATTCTCTTCCTGATGTTTAATGAATCTACACTAGCATTTTACTGAGAGGAATGACTGAACATACATGTCCCGGGTAGTAAATTTGGAGTGGTTTTGGTTAGAATACTGGTGAAAAGAAAATCTTCCACACGTGTTATCAACAGGATTTGCTCAGGATGAGCTGTTGGTTCATGAATATATATGCATCAAAACGTTTTAAAATATGTATTATATAAAAAACCCTGGATTCCCAATCCCAACAGTAAAGTGTTGATGCATTTATGCTTGTGAAACATTAAATTTTGTATTTACTTTGTGATGCGTTAGCATTTGTACTTTCTACAATCATTTGGTACATTGGTTATTCTATAGCAGTGTATTTCGTATACTATTTAATAAATATGAAGGTTTTCACCTATCCTTTTTCTATCACTCTCAAAGCATAATAGATCCGAGATTAATATATTTATGCTAATATATTTATGGCCTTTTCAATATGGTAAGTGAAACATCATTAATTAATAAGCCATCAGCTGTTTTTTTCATTGTATGCACATAGACAGACATCAGAGCGCTTTACTTCTATCAACGCAACGATTCCCAGAGCAGATTAGACAATAAGAAAGGCTTGACCAGATTGATTTAAAGCAATTCTGAGTTTGAAAAATTTATGAAGAAATGCCAGGAGAAATAGAGAAAAATCTCTGGTACAAGAAGCTCCATTGAAAAGAAAATGTAGCGAGTCGTGTGAATTATTGAGTTAAACTATAAGGAAATTAATCTTTCTTAGTTTGGATGTTATTAAAGCAAGTCAAAACATCTGTTTCCTTAAGTAAGTTTACAAACCAATGCGAACCTTGAGCAATAAAAAGATCACAATATCCTTAATGGAGCCAATGCGCTTTGGTTTCATGGTTAGCAAGTTGGCATTTTACCAATCCCTGGGGAGTTTTAATGTCCAGTTAACAAACACATCCATTCTGCAGAGGATTCTATTTTCATACCCTATTACAAATATCGCCCAAAATAATCCTTAGGCAAATAGAAGACTATGAACCCAGCATTGCAAAATAGCTTAAGAACTTAATTCTTAGCACATAAATTATTAATTAATGGGTTCCGGGAATTGCATTCTCGAATGTGAATCAGGGAAAAACAAGCCTTACCTGTAAGTTCCCCAGTCTCGAAAATCTTGTAGGGTGCAAAGAGTCCGCTCAAAGGGTATAAGTTCTCAGAAAAATCTCCAAATGCATCAGGGAAAATGAATTCTTGCGCTTTCCCCAATTAAAAAATTAAGAACCCAAACAGGGGAATAAAAAAATCTCATCTTTCTTGTTCTGAGACAATTAAACCTCAAATTCCGCCCGCCATTCCTCAAACTTCGAAGAATTTTGCTATGGAATCAATATCGAATCAAGTCGGATGATTTGACCAAATTCTGAGATGGTTTATAGGGTTAGTGTTAATGACGTGTCTGTGAATTGTTCAAGCATTGTGGTTGGCATAACCATAAGAACTACGAATCATCCAAACTCCAACATGTGCAAAGAGGCATGCGTGGAAGTGCATAATTGAAAGCCAATATTCAACATAATCACCAAAACCAATCAAAATATAACTATGCAGTAAGTATGCATTGAATAAAGAAAATTTACGGCATAGTGAGGGTTTGAAAAAAAAAATTATGCCGCCTCCTGGAAGTAATCAACCTGTAACTTTAAAACAAGTCAAGTAAAAAATTCCAACAAAGTAAACTTCTGGATGCCCATAGGCCCTAAGGGTTAAACCTGCTCTGATACCATATGTAACAGCACAAAGTAAACTAAAATTAATGTCTTAATGAAAAACAAATACTTACAAATGAACTCACCTATATTACCTGTAATTGCAGTCTGCCAAATGTTCACAAGAATTTGGGCACGACTCTCCTCCCAACCGTAGGCTCAATTGCGCAGGATTCTGCTACAACTGGCCACCCCCGAGCCCTCAATCAACGACTACTTCCAGTGCTCCTAAGTCTTAGTATCCCATTCTCCCAAGAGAATGAAAGATAGAATCTCGGAATGATGGAATGCAAGAATGCCTCCCATCTTCCTCACCATCTATTAAATAGAACAACATTGGATGGGGAACCACATGTAACACTCCATGTGTCTACATGCAACTTGATTTTTAGCCTTCTTGTTTTATTTCTTTACTTTTCTTTTGATTTTTAGCTTTCTTGTTTTATTTTCTTCTTTTGATAGCTTTACTGATTCTTTTTATTGCTTTCTTTGTTTTATTACTATTTATTCTTATTTAGAGCTTTAGTGTAGTTATTACTATTTTATTATTTTTATTTATTTTTCTTGTATATTTTAAATATCATTTATGATTTATTATTTTTATATTTATTATTTAAGTGATTTATTATTATTATTTATTATTATGTAATATCCCTCCCTTTAATAATAAATAATAATAATAAAAATAATAAATAATAATAATAATAAATAATACAAAATAAATAATAATAATAATAATATAAATAATAAACAATAAATCATCTGATAGTACTAGTTTTTCTTCATAAAAAGGTTTACGTCGGTTTATCCAGAAAGCTCCACTATGTAATTATGTTGTCCAGTCATGAGGACTATTCATGACCAGTTTCTTCATGGGCCTTAACTGGTTAAAAGGCATCCACTTTCTAGATAATATACTTTCCATAGGATTGATTGTAATCTTGTAATAGGCAAAAGATTCTTTAGTCACGAGACTCGAAGCACTTCTTCGACTTTTGGTGGATATTGAACCACATCTCCGTGATTGATAGAATCTTTTGTACTAAACTTGTTTTTATAGATACTTCGAAATTTGTGATAAATTATGCTTTAAGTATTATACTTCAATTGAGTAACTAAATTTGTTATAGCTTTTGGCATAAAAGAAGAGACAACCTATTTTGGAACATAAAAGAAGAGTATTGTGGTATTTTGGAACATAAACTTGGTACTCTGAAGGTATCATTATAAGGTCTATCTAAGGATGATAAAATGAAAGGATAAGTTGGAATCAGTAAGCCAAAGGGTACATGGATGTAAAATCAAGGGATTTTAATTTTGAGATAGATCATTTAACTAATGATGGTATCACTAGAAATGAATTTCACCAAAATTTCCTTTGGGAAGGAAGAATATATGACGAGGGATTAAGACTCAAGATGGTAATTATGAAATTTAACGATGTACTTAGAAGATTATACCATTGGTGTAAGTGATCAACTACCTAGTAGAAAGAAGTCAAAATTATTATTGAAAAGTGAGTGACAACTTGATGAAAACATATTGACGATGTTTCATGCTATCATGATAGGAAGATAATGATGTACATATGGTTCTTATAGTGATAAGGCATCTATACGATAATAGCGATATGCATAGGCCTTATGACGTTATGTCAAGGTATATTGACATTTTCATTTACTACCTAGTGATAGGTATTTAATGTTCAATACTCATGATGGATATGATATGCATAACGTGGCGTAGGAATTATGATGTTATAATATGAGGATTATCGACATGTGGTTCATTTATGTGAACTCATTATATGTCTTAATATAATTATGTGATGTATAATTGAAGCATGTGACAGTTCCGTACAAATCTATGACATGCGTGAGCATGCAGATCCATATTAACAAAGATGAACGTCTCATGATGACATGCAAGAGTTGGCATATGGATTATTTCCTATGATACTATGATGGTATGGTTAATGCATTGGATGCATGTTGAGATGTGATGATTCACAGGACTCCACAAGTAGGCCGAGAGGGCCGGTTTATTTGATGATCTCGTGCGAGCCCATACGCACGAGGGAGAATAAGTAACACCATATGGGCTGGGGACAAAACTCAATCAACACTACATATGCCAGTGGTTCCTTTGTCGTGTGTATAGCTCTTGATGGATAGCTCTTGAAGAGCTATGGGACCATCTTGAGGAGGTCAAGTGCCTGATGTTCCAGGCTAGGTGCCTAATGTTCCAGGCTAGGTTCATGTTATTGGATTGGGATGCCGAAGTCTGGAAGGGATGTAAAGGACTTCGATGCCTGGGGCTGTGTGCCTTAGTAGTTGTGGAGGGAGTGGGCCAGCCTACGAGATGCCCGGGGTCATTGAGTACCAGACCGAATGCCTACCTTGGGGCAGATGAGGTCTGAGTCAGGCGCGAGCCTTGGGGCCAGCCTTGGACTAGGATACAGACCGGGTCAGGCTTAGCCTGGTACCGAAAGTGGGAAAAAGGACAGAGATTCCTTGAGATTTCCTGGGGTGTTGGGGACTTTCGATGCCTGCTGGTTAATACTATTCAAGCAGACGGGTGTTGGCATACATGAAGTAAATAAAATAAAATATATAATATAAATAATACACATAACTTCGGGAAGAAAGTTCCTTAAAGTGGGAGAGTATGTAAATATCCCTCCCTTTATAAAATAATATAATAATAATAAAAAATAAAATATAATAATAAATAATACAAAATAAATAATAATAATAATAATAAAATAATAAAAATAATAAATCATAATGAATATTTAAATATACAAGAAAATAAAATAAAAATAAATAAAAATAAGTTAAATAAACTACAACAAAGCCTTAAATAAGAATAAATAGTAATAACAAAGAAAGCAAAAAAAGAACAGTAAAGCTATTCAAAAGAAGGATAAATATAAAACAAGAAAGCTAAAAATCCAAAAAGAAAGTAAGAAATAATTAACAAGAAGGCTAAAAATCAAGTTGCATGTAGACACATGGAGTGTGTACATGTGGTTCCCCATCCAATGTTGTTCTATTTAATAGATGTTGAGGAAGATGAGAGGCATTCTTGCATTCCATCATTCCGAGATTCTATCTTTCATTCTCTTGGGAGAATGGGATACTAAGACTTAGGAGCACTAGTAGTAGTCGTTGATTGAGGGCTCGGAGGTGGCCAGTTGTAGCAAAATCCTGCGCAATTGAGCCTACGGTTGGGAGGAGAGTCATCCCCAAATTCTTGTGAACATTTGGCAGACTGCAATTACAGGTAATATAGGTGAGTTCATTTGTAAGTATTTGTTTTTCATTAAGACATTAATTTTAGTTTACTTTGTGCTGTTACAGAGATGAACAGAACAATCACTCCCTATTGTATATAACAATGACCTACCTATGGAATAATATACGAATCAATTGTTTGTTTAGTGGAGTTACTGCCTGGCCTGACATGGTATCAGAGCCAGCTCCTTTTTAACCTTTGTGTCCCTTGTAACTCCCTGTCTGCTCTCCATATAGCTGAGCAGGTTCTCCATAAAATTAGCTACCCCTCTGTCTGACTATTCAGTTCTCTGATTGTCATAAACATTTCAAAAAAAAGGCGTTATTGCACCTGTGCCGCCAGTGCATGAATTCCTTCACTTGATTATTCTCACCTTGGTTTCATCTCTCTCCATTTATTTTCTGTAGTTGGCCAGTGCTTGAGCTCTTTTTTTTGTTTCTTTGAACGATCTGCCCACCTGGTATCCACTACCCAGCACCATATCTTCGTATAATACCATATCACATTCCGAGCCATGGGCGCAACACGAAAATGTTGTATCAGCTCCAGTTGAATGCAGTTTTTAAATTATTTGAACGTTGTTGAATGACGTTATTGGAATGAATCTGTTGCGCCACGCAGAGATACCTATTTCGCTTTAACTTTGAATGGTATATGCGTATTAACGTTGTCCATAAAGTTAGAATGTGTTTGGTAACGCTGTCTTTATTCAGCCGCAAGTTTCTCAATTGATGTATGTCGTATGATGTGGAAGCATTACTGTCTGCCATCATCAATGACCTGGAATAGAAAAGCAACCCACTTTTGAAAAATAGTGTTGATTTATTTAATGGTATGCGCCCATCCAAGTTTTGGTGTTGAATGCGTTTTGATATGCGTTGTCTAATGGTATGCGCCCATCCAAGTTCTGGTATTAAACTGAGTTGAGTGGTATTTGAAACTGACATGGTATATGCCTATGCCTATGCGTTTGAGTTTTAACACTGTCCAGTGGTATTTGAAACTGACATGGTATATGCCTATGCCTATGCATTTGAGTTTTAACGCTGTCCAGTGGCATTTGAAACTCACATGGTATGATCAAATGTCATGTTGAATCTATTAAATGCGTTGAAGGGGCATATATATGGAATATGAACTGTTGTGCGCTTGCTGAAATGTTGTGCGCTTTGGAATATTAACACTGCTTTATTGAATGCGTAAATTGGTATATATGGTATATGAAAGTGAAATGTTGTGCGCTGTGGAATATTAACACTGCTTTATTGAATACGCTGCTCCTATTGAGTTAATGGTCCAGTTATATGTTGGATATATTATATGAGGATTTTTTTATAAACATTGGAGGGATTTGAAGAAAACATAGTGCATAAAGTATTTGAAATCTTTTTGCCCTTTTAAGTACAATTTCACTGTATATCAGCGGAAGTATTTTTTTTTACAAAATGCATTCAATCATTTCTATGGTAGGAATAGTTCTCACTGGCAAGGAGAACTATCCTGATTGGTCCCGGATGATACAACACACCCTCATCTTCAATGAGTTGTGGAAAGGAGTGTGTGTCGGAGAAGGAGACAGTGATCCAGTACAACCTACCTCAGACAAAGAGCTCGTCATTTGGGAAAACAAGAACAGCAAAGCTTATGCATTAATCGCAACATCTGTAAATAAAGAGGTGAGTTTCCATATTTCATCATATTCAACTGACTTTGAAGCTTTACAAAAGCTGAAAGAACTCTATGACTCACATTCTGCACTTGAAGTCGTCCAACTCATGATTAAACTCTTTACTCTTGAACTACAAAATAATGATCCTCTTACTCTTGCATATAAAATAAAGTCTATAATGCATGATATCAAATCCACTAAGGTTGAGCTGGATATCCCTTTTATTGCTTTTCTCAAGCCACTTTATCCTACTTACTCCAATTATCTTGAGTCTTTGCAAGCAAATGGAAATCTCAAAGATATGACCTTTGACTCTCTTGTGAAAAAGTTTGCTGAAATAGAAAAAGCTTTTGGAAAGAAGACAACTCCTGAGTCTTCTAAAGAGACTGTGTGCCTTGCTCATAAAGAAAA
>APFE031400474.1:30435-41191 GCA_000404065.3 Pinus taeda
GGATAAACCATGAAAGTTAGGTAAAGCAGACAATGGAATATTTTTCATTGTTCCTGCAGGGAGATCACTGATAGGGAATCCGAAGGTAGAGAGGGAATTTTCATCCCTCCTTTCTTCTTCAGGATCTACACGTCCTCCACCAAAGAGACCATCATTGTTTCCTTCCATTGTTGGCTCTCCTACTGCACTTGCTCGATCGTCAAGATCTTCTATTGGCTCTTCGATGTTTTCTACCGGTCGTCCCATGCTTTCTACTATTTCCTCAATGTACTCTGCTGATCTACTAACACTTTCCTCTGACTCTCCAGCACTGACTACTGGTTCTTCTATATTTTCAGGACCCACAACTTCCTCTGTTTTATAATCTGACCAGGGGGAGTGCTGAAGTTTTTATTTTCGAGAACTTAATCTTTGTGATGATTCAGCCTTTGATACGATCTCGTCGATAAAAGTTTTTCTTCCTCCCCAGCCTTTGCCTTTGCCACCTGTGGGGTTAGTTTTCTTCTAGTTTCCGCGTCCTCTCATACAATCTGCACATTTAGAATGAAGAGATTAATGCTTTTGAAATCTATAATTATATTCCCCGGCAGCGGCGCCAAAATGTTGGTCGCTTTAATTGCTTTCGCAATTCAAGCTCCACATAAATTGTCAACCCGAGGAAGTCTTTTTATTTCAAAGATAATCACGCACTGGATATTCTTAATTTCAAAAGCAGAAACAAGGTTGTAGTAAAAAAAAGAACACACAATTATTAATCTCACCAATCTACTGATTCACACTCTACTTAATCAAAGCTGAAGTCAATTTAGTTATAGCAGGAATAATTTCTCTAATGTAGTTACAACCCAAACAAAGGAAGATCAATCTGCAAAGAAATAAATCAATCAACCACAGCAGGAACAGGACCCTATTCCTTAGTGAGGAACTTCAGCACCTGATGCCTGACACTTAATCACACTGTAAGAAAGGTAACTTCAAGAGAGCTAGACCCTATTCCCATGAACAGGAACCTTCAACACTTGTTCTCTTTCTTCTAATCACACTGCAGATGAAGGAAGATAATTAATGGGGGCAGAACCCTATTCCTTTATACAGGAATCTTCAGCACCTGCTTCCTGACATCATTCATTCATACAATCAATAGAAACAGGTTTCTCAACTTCAGAGTAAATACATTCAATACATGCAGTGTTAAAGAAACAGAGTATTACTGAACTGTGTAACTAGTGTCCAACAACAAAATTAAAGTAAAATGCAAGACACACAAAGAGTTAAAAAATTTATAGGAATCAAGGGTGAATCTTGTGAGGAAGGCGGGCCCTTTCCCTCTCACAAGATTCCCCGGGGGAAAGAACTAAATTGGAATGCTCAAAAGAAGAATTTATTCATCTGTCAAAGTAACTGATATATTACAGATGGAGACTAGCTCCAGTTCTCACACAATGTCCTTCTCTTAGTTTACAACAACCGACCCCTTCTAATGATGATGTCTCCTCCTTTTAAAGAGGAGACATCATTTACAATTTACATGAGAGTGAATCCATATTATCTCAAATCTGTTCTTTTTCCCAAAACAGGACTATTCTATTCTTCATAAAAAGATACTGTTACAACAGAGACAACAAGAATGCTATCTTCAGGATGATCCAGGTAATCGTGTCTTCATACTGCTGCTACTATTCCATAAAACTTCTTCCCGAATCGCAAATTACGCCTGACGGAATTTGCGTGCTTGACGGCTGTTTCAGCAACTGAGTTAGCTGTTTCAGCAACTGAGTCAGCTGTTTCAGCAACGACCGCATATACTTATCTGCGATCTTTGGACTTGTGTTAGCAACGATACACTTCAATTAATGATAAAATATAAGAGTATTATGGAATTAAATGTAAAACAGATTAAACATATAATAAAGAAGAGGTTTTTGTATACCTTGGGATAAAGTGGCTGAAAATGATAATGGGATTCTTTTTAATCATGGTTATAAGGGTAAAGTGGTGTCAAAATATATAGAAAAAATGATACATAGTGGAGTCCTAACACTTTATAGGGTCGGGTGACATCGAGATTCAACTTTTGCATTACTGCTTTGGGCATGAGGTTATGTGAGGCGCCTGAGTCAAACATAGCATTGTGCAGTATCTTATTGTGTATGTGCAGGCTGATATAGAAAGGCGGAACAGGCCCGTATGTTGTTTTTCCGTCAACCTCTGGCCCGAACAGTAGTTCAGGGTTGTCATCTAGAATGTTTACATCATCCTTAACTTCCGGCAATTGAAGTGATTTTTGAATTTGTTGTCTATATATGTCATGCTTAGCCAGTTCTGAGAGGGGAATGGAGATTTTAAGTTTTCCATTTTAGTTTCTAGGCTGAATGGTTTTTCTATTGGGTTCCGGGTATTGACAGTGGTGAACTTTTCTTTTATAGGCGTACTCTCTGTATTCTCTTTTGGAGCATCCGTATCACGGTGTATGATCGTTTGTGGTATCTCTGTTCTGGGAAAATTTTCAGGAAGGTTCTTTAGATCTTTTTCCGGATGGGGAGTGGGCAGGGGCTGCTCCATAGAACCATGTGTATCTATTACATCTTCCACAATAACTTGTTGGAAATTTGGGTGATGGCTGTCAGTTGTTTGACCGTTGGTGCTCTTCGCTTTAGCTTTGTTGGGATGTTTGTTATCTCTTGCTTTTCTAGGCGGAACAACATCGACAGTCCGTGTTCTTAGTTTGTATTGCTTATGAACTTCGTATATAGTGGTATCATAACCTTGTTTAAAGTCAAAGGACTCACCCGATTTGGTGCGGAATTGTTCTAAATTGAGGTATGGTCGGTTTTCTTCCGTGAGGAAAGAATGCTGTTCATTTTCTGAATCAACCAGGTTCATTAGGGTCCCGTCTGTGGGATCAACGGATGTAGATGCCTCGGCATAGTTTTCTTGTAAAGGAGGTCTAATGTCGTGATCCTGACTAGCCCTTCCTACATTCAAATTTTGGGTTTTTCTGAAGTTTGGGTTCCTAGCGGCATTGGGCTGTTGACTTTCCCACGAATTTTTTCTCTCTACGTTATCTAATCTATCTCCCAGCCTGTTCATGGAATTGACGATCGCATCAAGCTTCTGCTCAAAATATGAGGGTTCTTCTTTGAAAGTGGTTTTTCTCTCTGATCTGGTTCTGTTTCTTTTAGCGATTAGGTTTGCTTCCACGCTTACTGCGGCGTCTTGCATTTCTGCGAGGCTTTGAGGGGCTCTTTCCCTTAATTGATACGCCATCTCGGCATCAAAGCCATCCGGGAATTTTTATAAAGCGAGGTCCCATGGAGGTCTTAAATTTGGTGGTATCGCGTTGTAAACATTGTTAAATCTGGCACAGTAATCCAGAACAGCTTCCCCAGGTCCTCTCTTGATAGACTCATAGTCGGATAGTATGTGCAGGGGGTCTTTCCTTTTCTCCCATCTGTTAATGAAGGTTTGGTATAAGGCTTTCGGGTTTAGTATTCAATTAGGTGGAAGTGCCCTAAACCAGGTTCTGACATCACCAGTCAGACTTTGAACAAAGATCTTCATTCTTACGCTATCATCATCTATCTCATAACTCTCGAAATAATCCTGCATTTTCTTTGTATGTTGTAGGGCGGTGCAAGAGGTTGTGCCATCGAAGTAAGTGATTTTTGATTGGTAATCTAGAGGCATTGCCCTGGGATTAGCAGGTAATTGTAATGGTGCATATCTAGCCATGATGACGGGGATGAAGAGATTTTTTTGTCTAAATATCAAGAATATTGCAAAACTTGGGACATGCAGGATGATATTTTTACAATCATACAGGATGATGATGAAACTCTTGAAGATTACCTAGAAAGATTTCTATATATTTTACAAAGGTTGAAACTTAAGCCTGATTCCAGTACTACTAGAACCTTGTTCTTAAGAGGGCTTACAGATAATGCTAGAAATAATTTAAATATGTTAAGACAAGGTGATATTTCTCAGCAAACTTTTGAACAAATTTGTGAATTATGTAGGAAATTTTCAAGAAATTAGTATAGATCTGGTAGAGGAACTCGAAATAGAAATAGAAAAACCGAATCTATTGATGCTATGATTATTGGACTAGAAAATAAATTGGAAAACATGAAAATTGATATAATGAATACTGCTACCAAACAGTTGGATTCTTTAAAATTTCAGCAAAAACTCATGAAGGAACAAGAGTCATTATGTATTTTCTATCCTAAATGTAGAGAGAAGAATCCTCCTAAAGAGTGTCCTCTTAATTTGAAAGAAACTAATAAGTGTGCTATTTGTGCAGAAGACCATGTCACAGAAAAATTCCCCTCTATACCAGGACTTAAAGCTGTATTTATAGGGGGACATCCTGAAGCTGAATACTTGTATGCTATGGGAGCAAGAAGGAATTGGCCTCAAGTAGGTGCAAGTATGGCTCCTGAATTTTCTCCACACTATTTTGGTTATAATTCACATGGATATTCTTATCCTAACACTAATCAACAGTGGAAGTATGGGATTCAATATCAGCATGGGAAACCTTCTCAACCATGGCAATAAGGTTGGAGAGGGCCAACTCATTCTCCATATTCCTACCAGCCACCTATGCAGTCATATCCATCTACACATACACCTTATTCAATGCCTCAACTTCTGAGTCAGTCTACTTCACCATTGCCTTTACCTCCACCTTTTCGACCTCCTCAGTTTCCTGCTCAACCTATGCCCAATCCTAACAATAATAAAGCAATGCAACTGATCTATGTAATAAACCCACCTTTATCATTCGAGTACCAGCTATTTCAATTGGGGTTCATGATATTCAATTAAGATTGGGAAGGACTGTCACATCAGAAAATCAAAAGAAACCTAGAGTAATTGTTGAAGAGAAAGGAGAATAGGAAAGTCTTAACCATTCTCTGAAAATGGTCACTAAGTAGCCCTTACCATCTAAATCCTTGCCATCTTCTTCCAACCAGCCTCCCTTCCCAGAGAGGCTAGTAATGGAAAGAAGTGAGCCTATTTCTGAGACTAGCTTGGCATCAGAGCTTTGAAATATTTTCATTAAGGTACCTTTGCTTCAAGACATCAAAGAGATCTGCATTTGTACCAAGATTATTAAGGAACTTTGTCTCAAGAAACCTGGGAGGAAAATATTGGAACCCCAAACCATTCAATTTGTTGGTAGGACAACAAAGTTGATAACGGGATGTGTGTCTATGGAAAAATATACTGATCCCGGAAACCCTATTGTCTCAGTTCAAATTCGTAATGTCCTTATCTCTAATGTTATTATAGACTTGGGGGCAGCCACTAATGTCATAACTAAGCAAACCATGGATTAACTTTGGTTATCTCATCTTCCCCCTACTCCCACTGTGTTTGAATTATCTGATAGATCTAAAATTAAGCTAGAAGGAGTATTAGATGACGTGATCATCTCATTAGATTCTTTGGAATATCCTGCTAATTTCATTGTGCTTCAGCCAAAGAACCCAGTAGGAGAACATCTGTTGATCTTGGGTCGAGCATGGCTTGCTACAGCCAATGCATATATTGGATGTCATTTTAGTGTAATATATCTATTATCTATCTATCTATATATATATATATATATATGTTTCGCATGGAGATTCTAGGAAGAAAGTTACCTTATACCCCCCTGCTAGATCCATTCAGGACCTTCGAGATACTTTATGGTTGGATCAAAGCAGTGATGAGGAGACTCAACCCATTTCCCTTATCCATCAATATACTAGGTCTTCACAAGAAGATGAGGTTCAAGATTTCCTGAATAATCTAGATAGTATGCCTAATTTTGAGCTATTGCGCTAGATTTTCAGCCTAGATTTTCAAGATAATCATGATTCTTATTCTTCTATACTACTGCATTTGACCACCCCCTTGAGTACTCCTAAGCCTAATAGTAATCTTGTTGAGATTAGCCCCGGTAAATCCTTGCATATTAGTTTAGATTTGGACTCATCTCAGCAGAAGAAGCTTGTGAATTTGTTGCAAAACCATCTTAGTGCCTTTGCTTGGGGCTATGAAGATATGAAGGTTATTCCTCTTGAAACTTGTAAACATCATATCTATATTCAGGAAGGGACTCGACCTATCCGACAACCCCAAAGGTGAATGAATCCAGCTCTAAGAGATATTGTGAAGGAAGAAGTACAAAAATTCTTGGATGCCAATTTTATCTATCCTATTTCTGATAGTCAGTGGATCTCTCCATTAGTGCTAGTACCTAAGAAAGATGGAAGATGGTGTATTTGTATTGATTATCAAGAAATAAACAAAGCCACTCTCAGAGATTATTTCCCTCTCCCTTTCATTGACTAGGCGCTTGATAGCATTGTAGGAAAGAAATATTTTTCCTTTTTGGATGGCTTTAGTGGTTATAACCAGATACAAATTGCACCTGAAGATTAGGATAAAACTAGTTTTACATGTCCATGGGGTACATTTTCTTATAGAGTGCTTCCCTTTGGTTTATGTAATTCCCTGGGAAGTGTTAACCATTTTTGCTGATCTAGAATTTGTAGAAATTTATATGGATGACTTTTTTGTGTTTGGTGATTCTTTTCAGGAAGCTCTCGAAAATCTGGAGAAAGTACTTCTTCGTTGTCAAGAGGCCGATCTCGCCTTGAGTGACAAGAAATGTAGATTAATGTGCAAAGTGGGAGTGGTACTTGGCCATTTGATTTCTGGTAAAGGTATCCAAGTTGATCTAGCAAAGATTGAAATCATTCTGCATCTTCCTGCACCCAAAACTCAAAGGGAAGTAATAGGTCTTTTAGGACATGCTGGTTACTATAGGAGATTCATCGAACATTTTGCTAAGATAGTTTCCCCTCTTTTCTAACTTCTAGCTAAGGATACTGAATTTTCTTGGACCAAAGCTTGCCAACAGTCTTTTGAAACATTGAAGGAAAAGTTAGTACATGCACCAGTTTTGAAGGTCTTAACTGGTCCCTTCCTTTTCACATTTCCTCTGATGCTTCAGCTTTGGCTATTGGCGTAGCTTTAGGAAAAGAGGAAAATAAACAATCTTATGTTATTTATCATATTAGTAAGAATTTGTCTTCCGCTGAATCAAATTATATAGTTACAGAGAGAGTTGTTAGCTGTAAGTTTTCCAATTAATAAGTTCAGGCACTATATTACAGGATATGAAGTATTTGTACATACTGATCATTCCACAAGTAAATATTTAATGAATAAGCCATTGACTAGTAGCAGAGTGACTAGGTGGTTACTATTGTTGTAGGAATTTAATATTACTATTGTTGATAGACCAGGAAAATCTAATGTGGTAGCATATTTTATTTCTAGATTAGATAATCCTGGTGAAGCAAATCCTGTTAATGATGATTTTCCGGATGAACATCTTTTTGCTATGTCAACAGATTCTCCATGGTTTTCTTACATTGCTAATTACTTGGTTACTGGGAAAAAACCACCCCACTTCTCCACTCGTGAAAAGCGGAATATTATTCACAAAAGTGTTACATACTCATGGATTCAAGGAGATCTCTTTTACAATGGTCTAGAGCTAATTATTCGTAGGTGTGTAAGAGAGGAGGAAGTGTTTGACATATTGAAATTTGCTCATGATGAACCTTGTGGAGGCCACTTCACTGATAAGCAAACTGCATATAAACTATGGTGTGCTGGTTACTTTTGGCCTTCCTTGTTTAAGGATGCCAAACAGTACGTTAGGCGATGTGATAGCTGTAAGTGAATGGGCCAACCTAATTAAGCCAATGAAATTCCTTTGTGCCCCCAAGTTATGATTAAACCATTTGAAAAATGGGCTATTGATTCTATAGGGCCAATAAATCCAACGTCATTAAGGTAAAAAGCATATCTTGGTTTGTACATATTTTGTTATGAAATGGGTAAAAGCTAAAGTTGTTTCCTTTGCCACAGAAAAAGTTGTTGATTTTCTTCTTACCAAAATCTTTACTAGATTTGGTGTGCCTAGAGAAATTGTTTCTGAAAATGGTTCGGAGTTTATTTCTAATCTAGTACAGGGCGTGATGGAGCAATACAAGATCTAGAATAGGAAATCCATGCCATATCACCCGCAAGAAAATGGCTAGGTGGAATCCACAAACAAAGTGATTGTGTCCATTCTTACAAAGGCAGTAAACATGCATCGGAAAGACAAGGCTGAAAGATTACAAGAGGATTTGTGGGCATATAGAACCACTTGGAGAAATAGCATGGGACATACACCATATGAGCTGGTATATGGCAAACAGGTTCTATTACCAATTGAATTCCATATCAAAAATTTCAGAACTACAGTTCAGTTAGAACTAGATCTCTCTAAGGCACAACAACAATTTCTTCTCCAATTAAATGAGTTAGATTAATTTCGTAGGGATGTTATTCAGTAGAGCATACTAATGCAGCAACAATGCAAAAGGTGGCATGACAAGTCTATTCAGAAAAAGCAATTCCAACCAGGTGATTGGGTGCTCCTTTATGATTCTCGATTTAAAATTTTTAAAGGGAAATTCCATACACGTTGGATGGGACCTTATGAAGTTATCTGAGTATTCGAGAATGGAGTAGTAGAAGTTAAAACTATTGATGGAAAAAGTTTAGTATTCTTGGCAAATGGACACACGATAAAGAATTATTTCCAGCCACTTACCAGGAAATATTTTACACAGCAAGTCCAACAACAATTTAGGATGGTAGTGGTGAATGGTAATGCCAACCTTTTGAAAATGTGAATTATTCTTCTTCTTAAAAATAAAAAATAATATAAAAGAAAAAAGTAAAGAAAAAAAAACATTTTCCTGTAATTATGAAAATTAGTTCACTGACATGATTGCAGAAGGATCAACCTAAAAAACAGCTTGCTGGCAGGAAGATCAAAAATTTCTAATAAAAAGAAAATGTTGCTTGATATTTAGATATGCTAGTGACCACCAAGTAAAAGTAGGTTCAGCAAAACCAACCTTTATACAATTGGGGTAATTAGCATGGATATTTTTATTCAAGTAACGCTTAATTTTCACTGCAGCTCATTTTTCTTGCACCAGTGCAGGCAAAACTTCCTGAATTTTTTTTGCCTTTCTTCATATTCCACTTTTGTAATATTCCCTTATTTTTCTTCTTCAATCCCAGAATGGTTAACCTTCCCATATTCTTCTTAATTTACCCTGTCCGTTTCGAAAAAAACTCCACTTTTCCCTTGAAATTTGTTTCCCTATTCCACTTCTGTTTATCCCCTCTTGTGGTACTATTCCTGGAATTCTTGTAACAAAATTCCTTCCCATTCTAAAAATTACCTTTTCCCACTCCTTTTTTCCCTCATGAATTCATTGCAGGATCTCGCGCACAAAGAGCAAAAGGATATGCTCTAAAGCATCAAGAAAGGGCGAAGCAAATTTCCAGTTGAGGAAGCCATGTTGGAAGTCCAGCCTACATTTTATTTAAATTTCCTATCATCTTTTTAGATATTATGCTTGCACTAGTGCAAGCATGTCATCCTATATAATAATGTAAGCAGAATGGTACCAACAAAATAACATAGTTTAAGTAGTTTAAGAAGACTAGTGTAAGCATGCACCCTATCATAAACATAGTATGATTTGTTCTTTTCATAGTACACATCATACAAAAGTGGTAATCATGAAAATTTATAAGAATTCCTTTCACTTAGTCGATGAGTACTTGTGATATCATATTAACTAGGAGAAAATTATTTAAAGTACAAGGTGTTTTAAGTTAAGAATCATGATAATTTTTTTAATGAATGTGAACTTCTTTTTTTGAATTATGAAGGAATGTGGAAGTGTTTAACTGTTTCTTGGACATAATTTCCCCTTTCCACTATAATCCTAGATGTCCTTCACTCACAATGATTACCTCACCTAGCTGTTAAAAATGCCGCCACAAGTACCAATCCGGCCTGATCTCAAAGATGTCATGCATCCATGACTCTTTCAGTGGAATGAATGGGTGATAAGATGGAAAAGATGGTGGATAGTTGGATCCTTATCTATAAGAACCAATTTTCCCAATGTTGCATGTAAATTCTCGACTATTCATAGCTGTTGAAGCGAACCCTCGTCTCTCATTTGGATAAAACAGACTTCCGAGTATTGCAATAGTCTTGCACTATTGCGAGACTCAGGCTTTCTTTAGTTCTTGTAAAAGTTTGACAGGCACAACAAATAAGTCACCTTACAGTTTTCCAAAATATTCAAAAATGGCCAAGTCAAAATTGGGCCTCTAAAATTTGAAGTTACAAAAGAGTTTGTGGTAGCAGTGACAAGCTTGGAAAATATTTGTGAGTAGTGGTTAAGGAAGGAGTTCCACGCAGTGCCTTGCTGGGACAGTGGTGTTATAGACATTTTTGGGAAATTCAACCCCAATCATAAATGTCCATAAACTGAGGGCTCCTAAGTCCCCTAAAAGTGTTGCTTCACTGCCTAAAGGAACAAGGTCAGCTAATTACATCATCTCACAGAAGTTCTCCACTGAAAACTGCTCATAAATGGTCAAAACTAGACCATACTGAAAGCTCAGTGTAGAGGGTGCGATGCATATCACCTTCCCAGTGTACAAGGTGCGATGCATACTAAATTTCTCCTCTATAGGGTACGATGGTCGGGAATGGACAAATGGCAGGGAGAAAATGCAAGGTGGAAGATCATGGAATCTTCCAGAAGCTTCCCCTCTGACACTTGCCTCTCTGTTTTCGACCAGGGATGAGTAAGAGATCATC
>APFE031400474.1:41572-61592 GCA_000404065.3 Pinus taeda
AAGCTCTATCAAGAAGGAGAGGAAATCGAGCGCAAGACTAAGGTTGGTCTTCTTGGTTCTCCTCTTGTCTATTTTCATAAAAGAAAATGAAAGTAGACTTTACTTGTTTGTTTCTAAGATAGCCACCCATCTTAGTGGGAATAGTAACATCCGAGTGGACACTATTCCCGGTAACAAGTGGTAGGACCTCCTTTTCATTCGATATAAATTTGTAACTTGTGAGGGAAGGTACTCCCGCACCTTTGTATATCATTTTAGGATGTTGCAGCATTTCAAAGTTGCTTGGGACATCCGGTGGAGGATGAATTTCCGCTATTTTTTTCTCAAGAGCTTGGAAAAAATGGCCAAAGATGTGTGGGATAGATGGGTTGACCAGGCCGACAAGAAGTTATATCACCATGGCCTGATAAATATTTTGGTCCAGAAACAACTAGAAATTAAAGGCATGACCTGGGAGGCGCTATTAAAATAGCTACGTAAAAGGAAAACTACTCGAAAGGAGATAGAGGACCCTGCCAGCACAAGCAAGGGCCCAAGTAAGAATGTAAAGGGGAGTCCTTCTTGCACCATTGCAAAAAGGAAACGACCTGAAAAATCAAAAGAAGGAAGGGCCCCATCTCCAAATAAGAAGAAAATTAGTGCACCTATTGAAGAGGCTCCTTCTATGCCACCAGTACAGGCATAGAACCCCGAAGAAGACAACCTGTCAGTCCTTGCAGATGAAACAAAATTTATAGAGGTCGTAGATGACACTTTGTGGAAGATTTCATTAAAAGGCCCTAGAGAAAGAATAAAGAATATAATGCAGGAAAGAACCACAGTCCCCACAAGATGTTAAATCTCCTACTGCACCAGTATAGGAAGAAGCGCCAGTACAAGAAGAAGAACCAGTGCAAGAAGAAGAAGAAGAAGAAGTAGTAGAAGAAGAACCGCAAGAAGAAGAAGTAGAAGAAGAAGAAGCACAAGAAGAAGAATAAGAAGAAGAAGAAGTAGAAGAAGAAGAACTTCCTGATGTAACCGTGAGGGATACTGAGGTCCATGAGGAAGACATAGCCCTTGTTGAGACAAAAAAAGAAAAAGGTTTGGTAACTCCTACTACTTGGGTAGTTGAACTAGAGATTGAAGTGCAGAATTTAGAACAGCTAATAGCTAAAGCGCAGGAGGATAAAGAACATAGTAAAGAAGAATTAACTACGGAGATCCAGAAAAAGAAAAGAGAAGCTAAAGTCTAGAAGTATTAAGCTACACAATGTTTCAAGCAACTTAAAAAGGTGACAAAGAAACTAAAGAACATCAGAAAGAAGAAGTCTGAAACATTGCAGGCTGATGTTAGTATGCCAGGGCAGGATTGAGCTGGCATGTTCAAAGTTTTGAAGGATTTTTTGCAAAGGTAAAGAGTTGTGTGAGGACACATAATAGTTTAGGGATGGGAGGATGTTATCCCCCTAATTTTCTCTCTTTTTTCCAATTTCCCATTCCTAAATCATAACCATTTACCACTATTTTACCTCTCTTATACACCCTCATCTTGCACTAGTCCAAGCACGGTGACATATTTTGTATAAACTTTATTTTTCATATTTTTAACTTAACTTAACATTGATTAATCATATATTACATGATTTCTTAATTTTAATCACTCTTTGTAACTTATTTATATCTCCAATGTTTATTTGGTAGTTATAGTACTTACTGTGACCACTGATCCTAGTGCAGGATCAGATCTTGCACCATTGCTAGCACAACAAATCCTTGCAACAAATCCAAAACTCCTTGATCACCACCTCATTTTGAGTAGCCTCAACCACGATAGCAAGATCGATCCAAAGGCAGTCGAGATCGAATCACACCATTTTGAGCAGCTTCAACCATGACAGCAAGATCAATCCAAAGGCAGACGAGATAAAATCTGTGAAGAACAAAAGCTGGAGATTGGCTACGACCTGTTTTGCTAATTTTCTAAGTTGAAAGGCCAAAAAGCTAAATTGTGTGGTTGGTTATGTAATTGGTTGAATGATCTATTTTTTCCCTTGGCCAAAGATCTATATAATGTAGAATGTAAATAGGACTAAGGGAGTTTTTTTGGAGAGAGCAGAGACACAGCCATAGAGGTAGTAATAGGTTGTTGTATTTTGTTATCGCTCGAATCTGGGTTGGACGACGTATTAACATATGTACTTGCCTTAGTGAATTAATTAAAGGGATCTCTACTTCATGTTTCACAAATTTCGTTTCTGTATTTTAGCTGATGAATTGATTAAAGCACTGAGCAACATTTTTATTTAAAGGGGAAACACGTTGGTTGCCTAGGGACCAACCAACCCAACACATTTACCCCATTTCCTGTTTCTTGTAATTTGTGCTTATATTTTCAAGTGTGATTTAATTTCAAGCACATGCATTCATGTCTAAGTGAAAGCAGATCCGTTGTGTGAAGTAACTAAATTTCCTTTTCCTGCACTTGATTTTAGATTGGTTTTCCCCACCTGGTCCAAGCAAGAGAAATAACCCTGCACCAATGCATGTTGGTGTGATATTTCCTTTTCTGCAATATTTTTTGGTTGGTTTCCCCACCTAGTCCAAGTAGCATAAATGAACCTGCACCAATGCACGTTGCTATGATGCAACAAGCCTTCCTAGTCTACTACCCACAATTTTCTTTCTCTCATTAAATGCTTATGATAGAATAAACGTATATGGATTGCTTCTTTATTCCTGCAGTCTATCAAGATCAGAAACATTCATTTTTATGTGTGAAGTTTGATATAATAGTATAATAGAACTTGCGATAACTAAGCACTCATTTTAAGAGTTAAATTATAAGTGCAAGAAGCTTTGATCCAATGCAAGAACTAGTTTCTTTCCACGAGATCTGATTTCTTTGAACCTAGAAAAGGTCAAGCCCTTGCAAGAAGTAAAACGCGTTTAATAAAGACATAATTTATACCTTCTACATAAATCTCTATTCCTGCACTAGTGTAAGCAGACTACAATAGTACATGATAGATTAGTGCAAGAAGGAAATCTCTAAAGGAGCAGGTTTAAGGGCCCATCTGATGAGACTGCTAAGTGTCTCTGCTAAAGAAAAACACACACATAGTAGTTAAACAATAATTAGCTAGAGTGATTGCCCTCTATTTTTAATTCCCTCTTGCAAATGCATTCTTCCTTTTTCCAGTGTTAGATTATTGTGATGATTCAAGTTGCCTTTTTCTCTTTTTAGTTTGATTCTACAATATTTCCTTTAAAGAAGGTAGGGATTTATATTAGAAAGACTCATACCATCTATGGCATTGAGTTTTCTTCATCTCTAAGTTTACAGATCGCCTACGTTGACAAATTAAGTGTTGAGGAGTTTTCTTAAGTGTAATTCCAGCACCCAACACGCTAGTATAAATGTAAAGAAGGCAATGTACAAGAAGATACAAAAAAATAGGAATCAATTTCTCTTTATTATAATTCGATCAAGATTACAGACTTGAAACTGCAATGTGCACTCAGTTATGGACTCTACTAGGCCTCTGCACACTCATCTGTAGAGCCTTTTCCTACTACTATGACCCAATGCACTTAGACTCTTCCTCTATGCTCAAACCATTCATATTCCTTTCTCTCTTGTTCACTATTTGTACAACTCAGAGCCTCGCTCTATTTGTACAATCCCATGGTCCATGGACCATGTAGGCTAACATGACATTACATTACTTTACAATACTTTAAGGCTGACAACCCTATGACTCAAACTATACTTCACGCTCTGCGTTTGCAATTTGTAGAGTCTTACAATACCTTTAACCAAAACTTGGGCTTTGAGCCCCAACACATGTTGTGGGGGTACTCCATGCTCAAAGGGCCCCCAAAAAAATCATTGTGACTCGTCTCGAGTCACTCTGTTGGTGAGGTGATCTTGGTGCAGAGCCCCTCTAACTAGTCTTGTATTGCTCGGAGGTCTGCGATGAACTATTCTGTGGTTTGTTGGACCTGTTGCATGCACTCTTCTAATGCTTCTTTGTGAGGATCATCTGCCTACCTTAACACGTAGAGTCCCTGCATCTGTGCAAGCTTTCCCTCAATATCTACTATAATGGTGAAGGCCTTATCAATCCATGGCTAGACATGCACTTTGAGAAGTGCTTCTTTCTGTCTTGCAGCATCCACTTGCTCTTTTAGTTCCCTTTATTGTTTCATCTTTGCCAATTTTTGGATGAGGACAACTATCTGCAAAATTCCCCTTATATTATCATACTTCTCCGGAAGCTCGTGTTCCTCTGTTTCCAGGCAATGTATGTTGCGGTCCTCCTGCAAGGATGTGAGGATGCCAAAGACTTTGTCCAACATACCAGTATAGTCCTGCACTGCCCATCCAATTTCTTCCAGTCCTTTTTGAATAGCAGTAACATGCTTCTCTCTAACTCCCGAAGGAGTGGAAGGATACGCCTTCAGCTGCAAGTCGGTAATATGGAGATTCAACTCTAGCTACACATGCATTGTTTCTTCACGCATGTTTCTGATTCCACTTCCCAGATAGTGGATCCATATCTCTATTGGTAGGTCTGAGGCAATGGACAACTCTAGGAATTGCTGACATGCTTCATCAACTATCTACACAATCTACTCATTTTGTGACACCAGTTCGTCATGCTGTAGGCTGAGCTATTCGATGTTGATCTTTTTCTCACTCATCACCTGAATCACGCAGCCGTCCCTTCCACAGAGCTCTACTATTATGCCATCCTACAGTTGGTATAATGAGTATCGCATAAGGGCAGCCAAATTAAGGCAAAGTCCCTGGATCCTGCCCACCATGGCTCTCTCGTCCCCTTTCTTTTCTATTAGCACTCCTTTCGGTAGCACTATGGTGTTTCCCATCTTTGTGCATAGTAGCTATTCTGTCGTTGATGTGCTTGCTGCGCCATAGATGGCTACAGCTATTACCTTTGGGGGCCGCACCTATAGTTCCTGCAGTTGCGCCCTTAGGGCCCCCAACACAATCTAATACTCTAACATGGCTTCCTGGAGTGCTTCCTTGGTGACTTCATGAACCGTGTCCCCAATGTCATAGAGGTCGCCTTCTATTAACGTGATCGGGTCGATGGCCAATTTGGATGCCTTAACGCTTTTTTGTGGACCCAATCTCTCTATGACACGTGGCCTTTTTAGTTGGGTGGAAGTTGTGCCCAGGTCCACGCCTTCTTTTGTGTGCTCTACTTCTTGTCCTATACACAAGTCCCAGCCTTCCTTGTTTTGCATTGTGGTGGCCCCTATACATAATGCCCAGCCCAGCCTTTCTTGTTCTGTAGCTACCCTTGCTACCTCGCGGACATCCCTTACCTCTGCAGCCACTTTTTCATTGTGCCTCTTCTCAGCCAACTTCGTGACACACAACTTGGCCTTATCCTTTTGTTTCTATGTTGCTGCCATATCTAGCTCTGCCAGGTTCGAGGAATGCCACTCGGGGGGCCATGATTCTAACGCTGAAAAGATTGCATCATCAATGGCAATGAAGGGGAGCTTGGTCCATTGTTGTGTCGGATCCTTATGCGCCTTGATGTAAAAATTATGCATGCCCGCCTTGATGTCTGCAAAGCTCTGCAGACTGTTGTGCACTGTGGGGGACAGGTGTGGTTGTCTATTGATCCACATCCAGATGCTCACCTCCATGAGCACCCAGAAGATATTTGTCTCGCGAATTTGGTTTGTGTCCTTGGTGGCCCAGAGCGACACGTACTTTGCGACCTCTAGTATGTCTTGTTTAATGCTAGGGAACTAACTATCCTTGGGAAGTTCTCCTATTACCAACAAAATGGAAAAGAGCAACCACGCGTAGTGGAATGTCTTACCCTGCACCTGGGCTTCCTTCCATTTGGTCAAGAATTCCTCGTAGAGGAACTTGACCCTGTTGAATTGGACCCTGTCAGTGCATTGTTTGGCCAACACAACTACTATTGCTAGTACCTCATTGTTATGGCATTTTCTCATTACCTTCCCAGCCAGGAGTTGGGTGGCTACATGTACCCATTTATCTTTGATGTTGTTGGTTGCGTAACCCCTCTTTTTCTTCTCAAGCTTGTATTTTTTCTTCATGGCCTCCACAAGTGCCAAATCTTTTCTTTTTCCTATTATTTCCATGGGGTCCTTCCCTTATAGGGGAGCCGGGAAACTCTATGGATGAGATTTGTTGTGATGGGAATAGGCTCCTCTAGCCATAAGTACCCATCGTGCACCAAGCAAAGCAGCTGCCTGATGATGAAAATAGTGATAGGTGTGTAGTGAAAATATGGAACCCATAGCAGATGAAGTAATCTAGCATTCTCCACATCGCTTAGCCATTTTCACGGCTCTAGTGTCATGACTAGCCCCTCAGTGCTCTTCTTCATGAGGCTCTCTATCTCTAAGTGTGGGAACTTCTCACTGTCCATGAGGTCCAAATCTTCAAACTTCATTATGGGCATGTGACCTAGGTGTGAGCCCTCAAACACAATTCCATTGGGGAGGAACGGGGTCTAGAGTGCACTCTTAGTGGCATCCAAGTCCTTTGGTATCTTACTTTTCCCTTTCTATGGAGGGACGTACTTGGGCAGTTTTGCTGTGGAGCACACCAGCTGGATGTCCTCTTCCATGTCTTCTGCTTCCTCTATCTCATTGATGAGATTTTGTAGGTCCTGCTCCTCATCATCGATCTCAATGGTGACAGTCTTTCCCTTTTCTTCCATTGAGAGTTTACCGAACCGCGGATTCCGTGGGGACATGCAAACTGGTCTTGCTATCTATTTATCTTTCTTGGGTCTAGGCATCCAATGAAATTTTGGGATTTTCGATGCTTTCCTGGCATCTCTGGGAACATCCTACATTATGGGGTTCTGTGCGGTTTTGTCGACGGTTCTTTCTACAAAGCCCACACTTCTCTTGGTAGCCTCCATCTTATTTGAGTTGTCTGTGGTTGTTCACGAACTTTGGGGCTCTAATCTTGCTCAGCGCTCAACACTCTGTGCTCTAATCAACTTCTCAAATCTCAAATGAACAAGTGTTGTCTTGTAGCTAGCCCCTGGAGTTTTATAGTGCCTTTTGAATTCAAATTTGATCATTCCCCCAAATTCTAGGCCATCAATGCTTTCTTGGTAGTAGATTGCCCCAAATCTTGCCCTTAATTTGTGTCTTAACTGCCCGTTTCCCTCTCCCTTTTGCCTTAAATTGGACATCTTATCATGAATAGTGACACCAATGGTCACTTCCCAGCCTACCCCCACAATAGCGTGCCCCCCTTGTGCGATCGCGACCCTTGTGACATGTTGATTCTGTGTGCACCACCCTCATTGTGCAACTCCCAAATAGACTCTTTTATAGCCCTGTGCTCTCTTTCAAATGCCTGAAGCATTGAGACTGTGCTCCCTATGGCTAGTTAGGTGGTCATATAACCTGTGCGAGAATTCAACTTGCCTTTCAGTATCATCCGCGGAAACTCCTCGATTGTCTTTGCGACAACCGGCACCGCACATTCTACTGTATGTAGTGCACTACCCTAGTTACTGTGCTTAGTGAGGTGTGGTCGTAGCCATGGTAGCAGAGTCATAGATTCTCGGTGAAAATATTCTAATGTAGTGGTATGATCATCCATATCTTGCCTTGTCAGCCTTGGTTTATCAACGAGACATGCTTGCGTGATCTCATTTTCCAGCCTCTTGATCTCAATGTCCATCAAAATGCTTTTATTCCTCAATCGTACATGGTCCTTTTTGAGTTCTCGAAGTCTAAGGTTCCTTCGCTGAATGGCTTTTTGATTCCTTATATGTTCGACCTTGTGTAGCTGTGTGATTTCTTCATCCTAGTCATCGTACACTGTCACAACTGTGGGAGCCATTACATGCATATTTCATTTTGTATTCTCTTTAGAGATTACAGTCTCTACTCAGTTTCACACCTTTGGAATCGTCTTTGCACTCAGGGTTTTGCACATGGTCTTATAGGCCCATCGAATCGCTGGCACGCGCAGGTCCCAATCAGTTTGTCTTGCATGGTGAACCTTGTTCAGTACTCCACACACCTTATCGAATGCTTCGTCATGGCTAATTGGTAGCTATTGCGGTTTGTTCTGATTCTCTATTCCGAGGGTGGTCTGCACTTGTGTAGGATGTACAACATATGTCTGTACCCATCGAGAAAGTTGGGCGCACAAGTTGTTCTGCCCCGCTGATTGGCTTTCATTTGGAGTTGGGGATTTCCAAAACGTAAGTATATCATCCTTCCACATCCATGCCAGTCCTCAAAATTTCCTTGATGCATACCCCACCATCGTGTGGGTGTTGCGTGCAGTGCCCATTTCAAAGCATCAGATCACTGTTATTCTGGTACTACGCTTTCAAATTTGCTCAAAAACTCATCCACTACTATCAATCCATCATATGCTGGCAGCTCCCTTGCCTCTGTTCTCACACAACACAATGATCTAGTCATCATGTTGCATTTAAGCGTTGTTACCTCGTGCAGCTAATTCTACCATCATTTTACTTCTTCATATGAATCTGAAGTGCAGGAGCTTTTGTGCTCCCACGAAATTCTTCCATCTGCAGTCAAATTCACCCAATCTTGTTCTCACACAGTTATTTTGTAAATACAATTGAGATCATCATCACTATCATCATCGGGCACTGGTTTAGTGTATCGTGCTCCTTTGGCTGGATCTAGCGGTACTACTACACGTCGTGACTTTTTCTCAAAAATCATTTTGCAATTCTTCAGATTTATGACTCCATTCATATTGGTGGCCTAGTCTATTCCTAATAGCGCGGGATATGGATTACTATCATTTACAATCTCTATCACTTCAAAATCCACTTGCGTGCTCACACCTTCAATGTCTATTGTTACCCCTTGCAATCTTCCCATGGGAAAAATGTTCTGTTGGTTTGCCATTCATAACTGGATAGGAGACCACTGTAGCACGGGTTTGCCCATGTGTTCCTATGTTTATTTTGGCAGTACATTCACGTCCGATCTAAGATCCAAGATTACTTGATCCATTTCATACTTGTTGATTTGTGTAGTCAACCTCATTTCCCTTCTTGTGTGCAATGCGCAGTTCTCCTGACCCTGCACACCTAGTGATAAGTTTTTGTAGTCCTTTTACTGCCTTGTTGTCGCATAGTAATTTCATGCATGTCTCTAAAAAGGTTGTGAGCGTTGAAGGACCCATCCTTGGTTCTAGTTGATCCTTACTACCTAAAGTGGAGGCCTCCGTGAAGCTCTTCTTAGCTTCCATGAATGTCTCCTTTGTGTGTTCTAAATCAAATTTGGGTTCCTTTGTAGGAGCCTTGCGAACCCACACACTTTCTTCGGGTTGCTTCCCTTTATCATCGCCTGTGGTAATACCACTCTCGAGCATCATGTTTACATTTGGGTCTTCTTCGCACAGCTCAGACCTTATCATCTGCAAATTCTGAGTCAGAGGGGGCTGGAGTACCCGTTTTTCACGCATCCTCGCTATCAGTGAAGGGTAGTCTTCTACCTCATGATCAAACTAAGTACAGTACCAACATGATGTCCTTGTCAGGTTTTTACAATTGTGAGCATAATGCCCTGGCCCTCCACAATTGTAACAAATTAGTTGTCCATGACCCCTTCCTGGTCCCATTCCGCCTTGACCTCGACCGCACCCCTAAAATCTAGCATGCACCATCACTGCGTTTGGGTTAAGGACTCATGTTTCGATTTACAGCCTGTAGGTAGGATTCCGATCCATCATTAGTTCGTATCTTTGGTAGGTGCATTTATCATGGCCTACCAACCTCCATAAATTACAAAACAATTTCTAGGACATCTACATATACTTCTGCAACAAATGGCAATTATTCGTAGTGTGTTTTCCTCCTATCTGACAAATCGTGAACCATAATGCAGACCTTGCGCTCAGCCTTGTCTATGCCTCAGGTCTTAGTGGCATCGGCCCTCCTCTTTCCAAGTAGTTCACAAACAATAGACAATGGTCCTTGTCATGCCCTTGGCCTTTGCATTTTATGCACCATACCTCCCCGTGTGCCTCTAACCGAGGTGTCCTGTCCTGTTTTAAACTTTGAATTTCTAGACACAGATTTTGTAATTACACGTGGATTTGTTGGACATGTTAGCTCCTCTATAAAGTGTTGACTTTCTATTATTAGAGGAAAGCTCGGTCTGTGTGATGGTGTCTTAAAAAGGGGCCCCTCATGGGTCATTCTCCCTCCTCCTTCTAACCCGCTTTCTCTCCGCCACCTCCATTCCTCTATTTTTCTCCTAAACCCAATGAGATTAGCCCCTTTTGACTTTAGCCCCAAATGCAAAACCACAAGCCTACAATAAGACCCTACCATATGTATTCATGCTTCCATGACTCAACGCACCTCATCTCCACCATTGATCACCCTGTTGATCCAACAACTCATGTCACACCTGATAAAGCGACCCGCTCGATCATTTCCCACCGTCAGATCATCTCCCCTAAGATCCAACGGCCTTCGCTTTCATCATGTCGGCAATATGATCGAATGATAGCACGCGATGGGAGCAGTTTTTCTCTCTCATCCGCTGCTACGTGTCGATCACTGAATGGAATCGCGTGACCCCGGGCATTTACCGCTTAGTGCCCAAAAGCGGTGCGATGAATACCTTTACTGCCCAACCAAACTGCCCCGCTTGTTAAATGCCCGTGCAACTTCGCTTTTTGATGGTTGTCTGATCTATCCGTTGAAGATCCAATGGCCCCAATTCATCTCGCTCCCACCTTAGCTGATAGCCTCTACCGAGCCATCTCTATCATCCATTTCTGCAATCCGATAGCCATTATTCCGATTCATCCAAATCATCCACTCACCCATGCATTCCACGTCCTTAACCATTCTATTTGCCCCAAGAAGGAGATGACCAACTCTACCATTATTAGTGATTGACAGACTCCCAACAACCATATTTAATAGACAGCATGGCCAAGGGAGAAAAAGGATAAGCACGACTCTGTAACCGAATTTATCAGTTATGGACTCCACAGGTATGAGCACTCCAATAGCCTAGAAGGACAGCACAACACCTGAACAGATTGGATTCATCCACTAAAAAAAGAAAACATGTTTAGAGACTCCATCAAGTAGTTAGATGTGGTTGGTGGTCAATTATGACCCCTCCATACCTAAATGGCTGAGTGCCATAGTGATGTAAATCTATAAATACCCAGAAACAAGTTGTAATCAAGGTTTTCATTTGATGTAAGGTTCAACTTCTAGATACTATAGATATTTTGTCACTTGCACTGTCTGGTCTTCATTTTCAGCTAATACAAGCTTCTTTTGTTGTTAACTACTCACTGTCTATTTTCTTCTTATTCTAAGCTTGTGCCTGATATGTTGTATTCTCAAGCTCATGGTCTTTAGCACTAGATAATTGTCATCTTATCTCTTTGTTAAAGCATTGATTGCATCATTGAATAGGTTGCCTAGGTTTCTTTCTATCTAGTGCAGGAGAGCTATCATCCTGTTTTTGCATTAGGAGATTAGATTTATAAGTTTCTTTACTAGTTGTAGCCGGCCATCACATGGTCTTGTGCATCTGCTAGTGTGGTTAGTATTCTCCATATTCACCTAATATATAAACTGTGAGCATTGGTGGTCTAAAGCCTTGTAGTCTAAGGGTGTTCACGCATGTCTGGAGTGAAACAAAGTAGAAGTGGTTATCTGGCTTGAACCAAACCATCATACCTTCCATCAAACCTGCAATAAGAGTTGAATTTATATGTTACCAGGCATCTTCGAGCTACAACCTAGGAGAGTTTCTTGGAATCCTAACATAATTTGCACCATTGCTGGGGAGAGGAGATTAAAGCTCAGCTTCCCTGGGAGAGTGACACAAATCTAGCTTTGATGATAGACAAAGTCTAGACACATTTTTGGTTGTAATCATCTATCTGGCGACTCTACTAGAGGTTGATCCTTTTGGCGACTCCACATTACTGTTCTGGCTCACTTTGTGAGACATACTCGGAGAAATCCTCAAAAATCACCAGCTAACCTAGTACTTGACCCTGCGAAGATTATCAAGTAGAGAAAGGCATCACAGAAAGGAGCATCAGGATCAGGTAAGCCTAAACAATCTTATGTATCTCTGCAGTAAAGGCTTGTAACTGAGCATGCACATGTTGAAAATATAGAGTCTAGCACTATTAGTGAAGAAATACTCTCAGAGATTCAAAAAGCTCCTTGTTTAATAAGTTCCCCTTTGGATCTCAATCCAAAGGAAACCTCCCTTCTAGTCCACCATACTCCTTTAGCCCTGTCAGTCATTTCTCAACTCCCTACCTTTCAAACTTCCAGTACTCTTCCACCTACCTCAGTCATGGTAGGCCCACAATGTTATAGACATATTTGGGCACTGCAACCCCAATATTATATGTCAATAAACCAAGGGCTCTTTAACCCTTAAAAGTGCTTTTTCATACCCTAAAGGATCATGGTCAACTGATTACATCATTCCCCAGAAGTTCCACTTGTAAAACCACTCAGAACTGGGCAAAACTGGACCATATTGACTGCTCCACTGTCAGGGTGCGATGCATACTGACTCCTACACTAGCCAAGTGCGATGCATACTGAAGAGGCCTTTTTGGGTTGCGATGAGCAAGAATGGACAAATGTTTGAGACAATTTGCTAAGTGGATGCTCATTGAATCTTCTAGAAACTTCTCCTATGACACTTGCCTCTCTGAATTTTCCTAAGGATGAGTACAATATCCAAGAAATCTCCAAGTGGAACCAAGAAGGACAAGTGGAATGACACTAATCAAAAACCCAAAGATGACTCACACCCTTACAGACATCTATAAATGGATCCCTCATCTAAGAGATCTGGAGGCTGGAATTTTGTAATTTGTAAGGAAGTGCTGATAGTTTGTCTCTGAGAAGGAACATTGTATTGTTGGGTGATCTTGCTTTTCATGAGGTGAAGAGGGCTTTGATGGTGGGAGGATGATGCTAGATCAGATAGTTGGGTTGTAATTCTCCCTTCTATTTTAATAAAGTTCTTCGAGTTTTCCTCCATACAATCATGTATTTATGAATGCCATTGTATGTTCACTATATTTCTGATTCTACAATGCTTATGATATAATAGATCGAGATTCTTTGATGGTGTTTTATTACTTTGTCCATACAGGTATTCTCTAAGCAGGATAAGTAGGAGAGGAGATGCAAGCTCTACCACAGAATTATAATATAGTTGAGGATCTGGCTCAATCGCCATCCGCTATGTCGACCCTTGAGGTACTGCAGAATTTTCACTCCCAAAAGTAGGCTTTATTATCAACAATAGGTGGGATTGATCCAACTGATTCCAATATTGTGGCCTTTAACCATAAAGGATACAAAACTTAGTTACTAGCCCAACTCACTTTCATTATCCAGGTAAAAGCCCTCAATAAAAATATTCATCGAACAATCATTGATGAGGGGGCATCTACCTGCATTATGTCAATGAGTTGCTGGAAAACTTTAGGTTCACCACCCTTGTCACAATCATCAATGACATTAAAAGCATTCGATGGGATAACATACACACTGTATGGGATTTTAAGTAACTTGCAAGTTGAACTGGGGGGAAAGACAATAGAAATTGAGGTCAAAGTCATTTATGGAAACCTCGACTACAATATCTTGCTGGGAAGGCCCTAGATTTATGCTATGGCTACTGCGGTGTCAACATATTTTAGTAATATTGCATTTCCCTTCCAAGGAGGAATTACAATCGTTGACCAACTAACCGTTTTCCCAAATAGTTCACAAGCTACTGGAAGCATTCGATTGATCGATGGAAGTTCTAAATCACTTGAAAATGTTGGAGTAGGTCTCCTAAAAGACCCTTCCTTAATGGATACGTTTTCCCTCCTACCTCCAAGTAATCTGGTGGATGTGGCCATAGTGGAAACCTGTCATATGATCTCTTCTACATCGTCTAAGATAAAGAAGAACTCTGATCATTTTGATAGTGTGGATCATTGCGAGGTGTTACCCCCAAGCCCCATAAAATCTTTGTAGCAATCAATTTTCTGGGCCTAGGCGGCGAACCCAAATCAACACTCAGTGAGTGTCTAGATAGATAGGTCTCTAGAGTATGGTACCTCTTCTGATCCTTAGTCTCGTATACATTCTATAGACGAAGGAATCATTCAGTCGATGATGATAGGAGAGACGCTATGGGAAGATTACCACCATCATTCACACCTTCAATATAACAATGAAGATTATTCAAGCGACCTTAATCATCGTTCAGTTTTTGATTTTTTATCAAATACTCTAAATACAATGGATTCCAAGCAAAATCTGTCCAATATTGAAGAAACTATCGCCATTAATTTCTCGACCAAACCTAATGTTGTAGAGAATATTCATGTTGGCAAATCTTGTTCTCCTTCAAAACTAGAAATATATTGTGCTCTCTTTTGTGAATTTAGAGTTGTCTTTGCATGGTCATATGAATAAATGCCAGGAATTGACTCGAGAATCATTGAACATGAAATCAAGATGTATCTAGATGTCAAACCAGTATGACAACGGCTTCGACCTGTTCACCTAAAGAAAGCCACTACCATTAAGGCAGAAGTTGAAAAACTTCTGCATGTTGGTTTCATTTACCCTATTCCTCTAACCGATTAGGTATCGAACATTGTTCCTATGATGGAAAAGCAAGGAACAATTAGAGTGTGCGTTGATTATAGGGATGTAAATCAAGCGTGTCCATAAGACAACTACCCTACACCCTTCATCGACTAGATAATTGATGAATGTGTCGGATGTGAAATATTTTCATTCATGGATGGAGTTTTTGGATACAATCAAATCAATATCCGTCCATAGGACCACTCGAAGACTACATTTATATGTCTGTGGGGCACATTTGCATACTGTAAACTACCTTTCGGTTTGAAGAACGCAGGGACAACTTTTCAGAGGGCAATGAACTATGTCTTCCATAACATCAAGCACATTGTTCAACTATATCTCAATGACCTACCGACTCATTTGCGAAAGCAGACTAATCATCTGCAACACTTGAGAGCCATATTTCTATGTTACTGACACTACAAGATACAACTCAATCCACAGAAGTGTGTGTTTTGTGTTGGTTCTGGTCGATTACTTGGTTTCATAGTTTCTAGGAATGGAATTTGGCTCGATCCATTTAAGGTTCAGGCAATCCTTGACATGCCTCCACCTTCAAATTTGCTTCAGATTCAGAAACTCCAAGGGAAATCTAACTTTCTGAGGAGGTTCATTCCACACTATTGTAGGTTTTAAATCTGTACAAAAATTACCTGCATACAAATTCTAAAACACAGGAAAAATAAAAAATGGAAGAGCATGACACATAAAACAAATACGCACAAAGATTTTCCCCTAGATCCCAAAATCGGGACTACCAGCTTGATTTTTCATTATATTCCTTTCAATGTTACAATACATATTTATACATGCCAAAGCATCCAATACCATGGATCGAAAACCATCACGTCCAAAACCATGGACCGAAAACCATAGGTAGGTTTACCCAACCTAATATAGGGTCCAAAAAAAAAATTCCCGGGGCACTTCCCCGAACCCTGTAGAGGGGGGCTACCTATGCCACCCCCCCTGTGACCCCCCTGCTGCGCCAATCGGTGCAATGAAGGGCGCGCTCCGCCCCCCCGATTCACTACGTGGGTTAGTCGTGGAAAGAATATAACACAACCCAACAATCTCCCACTTGTTGTTTTCTTTCCACAGGGGGCCACAGGAGAGCTTAGTCATTTTTATAGCCATGAAATGCCCATTGTTTCTCTACACCAAGAGAACTTCTCAGAGCTCACATATTTTTTCAATGCATCTGCAGTATTCTTCAAAGTGTCCACCTTTACCAACAACACCTTTTTGTCTTCTATTATACCCCTCACAAAGTGATACTGAACATCAATGTGCTTTTTGTTTGAATGATAAGCAGGGTTCTTTGCCAAGAAAATTGCACTTTGGATGTCACAATCTATCCTTATAGCTCCCTGTACTAACCCCATACTTGAACACAATCTCTGCAACCAAACTGCTTCCTTGCTTGCATGAATAATTGCCATGTATTCTACCTCTGTAGTTGATAGTGCCACTACAGATTGTTTCTTACTCGTCCAACTGACTACACCTCCAAATAGGTTAAACACATACCCACTTGTAGATATTCTCTAATCTAGATCTCCAACCCAGTCTGCATCAACAAAGCCAGGAATATCCAACACTCTATCTAATCATGGTCTTCCTTGGTAGCACAAACCATAACCACTAGTGCCACGCAAATACCTGAAAACCCGCTTCAGTGCTGCCCAATGCTCCTTCCCTATTTTTGACATAAACCTTCTCAATACTCCCACTGCTTGTGCAATGTCTGGTCTAGTACAGACCATTGCATACATCAAGCTACCAACTACACTTGCATATGGAACACGGCACATGTCCTCTTCCTATTCTTGTGTATTGGGACAATGTTCAGCAGATAACCTCACACCTACAGGAATAGGAACCTTCACTGGTTTACTATCCTACATATTAAACCTCTGCAGTATTGTCTCAACATACTTCCTCTGGTTTAACCAGAGCTTCCTCTTTGCCTGATCTCTTTTAATTTCCATGCCCAAAATATAGTTTGCAGCATTGAGATCTTTCATGTCAAATTTGGAAGACAATTGGGTCTTCAAATCCTGGATAATTTCTTTGTCATTTCCAACCAGCAACATATCACCCACATACAAGACAAGATAAATAACATGGTCACCAATTAATTTAAAATACACACAGTGATCTACTTTGCTTTTGGTGAAGCCAAGTCCCCATATAAATGTATCAAATTTCTGATACCACATCCTTGGTGACTGTTTTAACCCATACAAAGACTTCTTTAGCTTGCATACCAGTTCTTTTTTACCCTTCACCGCAAAGCCTTCAGGTTACTTCATGTAGATTTCCTCTTCCAAATCCTCGTCAAGAAATGATGTCTTCACATCCATCTATTGTACCTCAAAATCAAAAGTAGCAGCAACGGATAAAAGTAATCTAATAGAAGTTACCTTGGCAACAGGAGAAAAAATATCACCAAAATCAATTTCTGGCACCTGGGAATAACCTTTTGCTACCAACAAAGCTTTGTATTTCTCCACCTTCCCTTCTGCATTTGTCTTCTTCTTGAACACCCATTTGCTGCCAATGGGTTTCCTTCCAGCCGGCAACTCCACCAGAGCCCAAGCCTCATTTTTGTGCAAAAATTCCATTTCATCAACCATGGCCTCTTTCCAGAGTTTTCCATCCTCTGAATCCACTGCTTCCTTCACAGTTCTGGGATCATCATCAGTAACAGACAAAGCAAAATTTTAACAGAAAGTAGATGGACTATACCTTTCTGGCTGCCTTCTTTCTCGAACTGATCTTCTCACAGCTGGAGTTTGTGGCTCTTCATCTTCTGATTCCTCCTCCACTACAGAGTCTGATTCTTCCTCCTTTAGTTCAAACTCTATCTTCATAGGTTCCTTTGGTTGGACTTCATGTTTAATAACATCTTTCACCTCTCTAAACACCACATCTCAACTGTACACAACCCTTCGTGTGATTGTGTTTCAAAGCTTATAACCCTTTAAACCATCCTTATACCTAATAAAGATGCACTTTTCAGATTTACTATCCAACTTGGTTCATTTCTCCTTCGGAACATGTACATATGCATCACATCCAAATACCCTTAGATGTGAAAGAGAAGGTTTCTCACCAGTCCATACTTCTTGTGGAGTCTTATCATCCAACGCTGATGAAGGTGACCTATTGACCAGGTAACATGCAGTATGCACCGCCTCTGCCCAGAATTCTTGTCCTAACCCGGCACCACTAAGCATGCTTGTTGCCCTTTCCATCAACGTCTTGTTCATTCTTTCTGCGACACTATTTTTGTTGAGGTGTATATGGAGTAGTCTTCTACCGTGCTAGACCACACTTCTTACAGAATTCTTCAAATTCCTTGCTGCAGAATTCTCCACTATTATCTATCCTCAACACCTTTATCTTCTTCTCTGTCTGATTTTCCACCAGAGCCTTAAATTCTTTAAACCTATCAAAGACTTCAGATTTCTTCTTAAGGAAATATATCCATGTATTCCCTTGAGAAGTCAATCTATAAATGATACATAGTACACAGACTTACCCAGGTCGATGGAACCTTCCAGGTCCAAAAACATTCACTATGTGTTGGATACCTAACCAATAGGTTTCATAATTTCATGATTGAACAAATATAAGTTGCCAAATAATGCTCCATTTTTGCTGGCTACAAGGTTCCATAATTTAACAAATAAGAAAGAGAAGGTGTATACAGGCTTGCATATTCACAAAAGTTTTATGGATGACCCACAGTCTAATTTGGATCAATCCATGTTTTCAATTTCTGTTGTAGAATAGAGAAAGAAATCTGTCCAAACTGTTTAATCTTGGCAGATTAGTAGCTAGGTAAGAGAAACTAAGGTTCCCAACTGCTTAATTGGGGCCTTGGAAGAAATAGGGTAGTATTACGATAGGAAATCGAAAGCAAAAAAGCCAATGTAAAAGAAAAAGGCATACAAAGGGTTTGCAAGTCCAAGTGCACCCTCCAAGAAGGAATAAAAAATGTTAGGCGAATTAGTTGGGTAAGTAGATGGGGTTGTAGAAGTGGTGTTTCTTTCAAGACCAAAGTTGCTAACCATGTGCAAGCAAAATAACACAGTGGAGCATGACTAACTTCCTTTCCCATTTGTATATCACTCATTACTAACACCCTTCATAAATTGTGTACATAAGAGAAACTTAAAAGTTTTATGATGGTTCTTATGGCCTTCAAAAGCCACATTTCTTGTGCAAAAGTATTTTCATTTTGATCTACTCTTGACTCCAAGTTATTTTCAAGAAAACTTGGTTGTACTAATCCTCATCCATATTTTCCCCCCATATTAACAGCTAACTCTACTATTTAGCTCCCTATACTTCATTGTCCCTATTATTATAACACCATGGTGTATGAACCCCACATTGTATAAATATCCCCTCCTTGGCACTATAGCCATAATATTTACTCCTTGGGAATTGAATTAACACCTGGTTAAGGTCAAGAACCCATGTTCAACCTTTTTCTCCATCTCAACCCATCTCCCTACCCAAATCTCCATTTATGCCTAAAGAACCCTTGAAGAAAACTTTTTGACCACCTAAACTATTAAAGGGTGGAAATATTATGAAAATATACTTACCCCGCCTTATCCTAAGGTTGGGAGCCAGTTTCGCCTTTTTTGTATAACTTCATCAGAACCCTCTTTTCCTATAGTTTTGCCTTTGTATACTTTGTACATAAATTTTGCATAAAACTCTGCATGTTTCACCGTTTCCTAATGTTGGCGGACAAATTTAATTTTTACAAACAAAATCGTGAAAAACCTTTGAAAATCATCTATGAAGTGGAGGGTCCCGCCGGGCGCGCCTGCTAAGAAATATAATTTTTAACCCGCCCACTCACTGCTATCGCCCGTGCAATTAATCCACCCGATGACCGTTTGATTTCGGCCTTGCCAGATCTACGGCTTGCAGCAATTTCGGAGGGGCCCGACGTCCGACAGTTAACAAAGACAGGATTTATCGCCCGTGCAGGTTCATCACCCGACAACCATCCGATCACCCACCCGCAGATCAACGGCTCCTAGCAATTTCGGAAGGCCCCCGATGTTCGACAGATACCTTTCGATATCTGTCAGACGCTTGCATCACGCGGGGACACGCGTCGCGGCCAAACTCCGTCGGAGCCCCCTCTGATAGATTCCTTGCCGTGCAGGAGGGGGCCCGATATGGCGACACCTGTCCTTCCCACGTCCCCGCCCTGCTGTTGCCCACGCCATTGCCACATCTGCCCACCTCGTCCCTCATTCGCCCACCTGGCCGCCACCTCATCGTCCCCGTGGACCGGTCTTAGGCCGCCACGTCAC
>APFE031400476.1:0-22642 GCA_000404065.3 Pinus taeda
ACATATGTTTGTTTTTTGGGCCTTTGTAGAAGAAAGTCGGAGGTTGGGTTGATTATGAGGTTACACATAATTATATGCACATATTTCTTTTGTTTCTCCTACTGAAAGAAATTCAGATGTTGGTCCGGAATATGAGATCACAGGTCAACATTGTGGTTTGAATGGTCTTTCTAGACACTCCCGACACTCCTTCACCAATTCCTCTCCACCTAAAATATTTCATTTTTGTCTTTGGAGAATGGGATAATAGGTTCTTGTCTTTCAGATGTTTTATCTTGTAAGTAGAATTTATTCAATTTATGTTTTTTATTGATAGAAAAATAAACTAGTTTAAATTAATGTTATCAAATAATATGTAATATGAATAAAAATATTTGATCAATTATAAAGATGCCAATTATACATATATGTTTCTTATGTGGGCCCTATCATAGGAAAGTAGGTCGTATAGTTTGCTATAATATTGTTGGTCGACATTATGTTTTGGATGGTGGTATGACATTTTGCGACCAATTTACCTCCTTGTAAACACGCCCAACTTTATGTACATAATTTTTTTGTTGCCCCTCTTGAAAGAAAGTGGAAATATGGGTTTGAATATGAGTTATGAAGTTAGAATTTTCATTTGATTAGTTTATCTAGACACTCTTGACTATTCATCCACTCATTTGTCACAGTGCTAGGTACGCATTTTTAGAGTCTCGTGAAATAGAAAAATAGGGAGAGAAGATAATCACAAAGAAAATGTACACTATGTAATGGATCATATATAAAAATTTTGATAGTATTATATGTGTTGATTGGACATTGATTTCAATCCATTCTCTTAATGATATAAATCATTTCCACATTTGGACAGATTTTTAGTTTTTCTCAGTATAATTTATGACAACAAAAAGTAGTTTTGTGTTGAAAGGATCAAAATTGAAAGAAATTGATCACAATTTATCTATATTAAATCTATATAGAGTATATAATTTCTTATATTATCATGGTGATCATTTATTTCACTCATTTTCAATTTTTCTTTACTTATGTTATAGTTCAGTTGAAATACGACATGAAATTGTAAGCCACTTTCGGCATTGCTTATCTCATGGATATGATTCTTATTTACATTCATTGCATATAGAATTCACTATTGAATACCTTAATGATCTTCATCATGTTAATTATACTGAAATATAATTGAAAGGTTTGTCTACACCTTCTTCTATTCGTAGTGAAGCTCCAATCAACTTATGGGCGGGTGATTTTTTTTATCAAATGGTTCTCCGAGACATTGTCAGTTCCAATCAATCATTGGATATTTTGAAGTGGACAAGAATATGTATGGTCCAATTTAGACATTGCTATTTATCAAAATAATATTTTTCTACATAATCAAAATATTGCTTGTGGACAATTTGAACCATTGTCTCTACATAAGCAGATAGTGTAGATTTAGTAAATAGAATGATTGACCCATGCATTTTCCCATACCAATTCTCACATGGATAGTTTGACATATTATAAATTTAGAAAATCTTATTTAAACAAGGTTTCATAATCTATTGACAAAATTTCAATGATCGTCATGATTCTTTGTTTGAGTCTATTTCCACATTTGCACCATAGTTTGATATATTTAACATCAGAAATTCAATCGCACAAACTTTTACAATTGTTTCATTTGCAATGATGACAAAGCTATCAATTGCTTACAACAATGTGTGAGTGCTAAAAAAATTAAACAAGAACAATTCATCAATGATTAGTAAGCTTATATTATAAAGTTATAAATCTAATATGCTTATGGACATATCAAGGGAAAAGTTTTGGCATTATAATGGATATGTGAAATCCTTGAGGTTAAAATATATATTTTGAATATAGAAAAAAAAAATATTTCCTTGAGATTTTATTGATCAAAAACATGCTCCAAATTCATGTACCTTATGCATATACCAATATCTACAACACATGCACTTTTCCATGTAGTATGGATATTCATAATGTTGAGAATATTAGTGACATTGACAATTCAATGGAAATGCTCCAAGGCATATCGAAAAGAGATACTTGAAATTCGACCTCAAGTGTACCTTCTAGATAGCTTGTTAGAAAAATAATGTAGGTTTACTAGATGTTCTACTCAATTAAAACATTTGTTAACTGACGACATAATATCATTAAAAAAATTGTCGTAGTATCAAAGGATTCGATATCATCAAATGAGGACAATAATCCTTTTTCAATGGAGACAAAAATTAAAAAGGAAGTCTCCATTTGTTTTTCTAATGTCCGTTATAAGTAGTACATTCACTTACATCAATTGAAATGTATAATATGACCATAAGGTGCTATAATACAGGAAGCATAAAAGAAATATGTAAAGTCAAATAAATAATTGAGGAATATTTCCAATAAATTAAAGACACACCTACATATGCAATTTGCATTTTTGATACATTTTCCTTTTGAAAGGACACGTAATCGATTAACAAACACATATTATCTATCATTTTCTATATCATTCTTTATTCATAATTCAAAACCATTAAACTCAATGAACAAATATGAAAATCTTGTAAAAATGTAATACTCAAAGAAAAATTCCCTAAATTTGCATCACCTATTTATATTCGACGAAATGAAAAATTGATGTCCATTGAAAAATTTACATATTTGCAAGAGAGGCTAGTGGCACAAAAGATGGATGTTGCAGAAATAAGACAACTTGGCTGCAAACTATCACAAAATAGATTTTCATGAACAATCATAAATGTTCCTTATAGTGTGGATGGAATTAGGAGGGCATTGAATAGAGAAAATGATGACAATACGATAGTGGGAATTATGCTAAAAAGAAAATTGGAGTACAAGAATGCTTAGTTATCTAGAAATATTTGACCGAAAATTGTGATATGTTCATTACAAGACTTATGCAACACGTATGTATACAAAAGGGAAGAAATTGAAATAAATAATGAATGGAAAAAATATTTTTATAGAAGTGGACAAGATCATTAGAACAATAGTCCAAAAATGAAGGAACTAGACTTAACTAACACTGATAATGATCTAAGGAAAGAAACTGAAACACTTGTACATGGTTATTGAGAGGCCCACGTTATCGATGATCTTGATAGAACAATAATAGAAATTGCACCTTTTGAAACGTTTCATCCCATAGGAATTTTTCAAGATGAATACTCCGAAGAACTGAACTTTCAGAAATTGTTCTTTGGATTAAGTAACCCTATTGATGTTATAAATAAACTTTGATATCAAAAAATTTGATAATGGGAACCACTGCACATGTTTGGTGACCTTTCGACATATATTAGAAACAAATTTTTTAAGGGAAATTGTATTTTTATAAGTCATGTCTCTAACTCAGCTTGGATTTGTATTTTCAAAGGAAATCGAAAAAAAACAGAAACTAGGACACATTGGCATACCATGAAATTATGAGACAATTAAATGAAGTGCAAAAATATATAACCAAACAAATAGGTCTATGGAAAAAATAATAATCCTGGTAAGTGTTTCTATTTTTTTAATCATTTGAGGTACATATATAGGAAAAGCATTCACTACATAGGAGCTTTACTATGCACTCGTACAACTTTATAACAAAGACTTAGAAGATGACCCTTTGAAGAAAAACATGTCTAATAATTATATTCACTAGCAAAGTTGCATATATTTCAGATGGTGTTATGATCAATTCAACTTTTCATTTTCTGCTTTCATCATGTCACATATTTTCATTGGCTTCTAACATACTCGATGGATTGTGAAAACTGCTGAATATGGAGCATGATTGATTAGAGGTCTTTGTTTTAGCTTCATGTATACCCCAAGAAGTTTGTACACCCTTCAAAGTGGGGGGGACTTGGCCCCCTTGTCAGGGTCTGGGGGGGCTGATGATCCAGGTGGATGTTGTGGCCACCCACCTATCCCATTTGGACCCCCACAATTCTCTATTTTAGTTTTTCAGTTTCTGTAATTGTAGCACAATTTACTATTTTTAGCAGTGTTTTCGGGTTTTGAACTTCCGGAACCATTTTAAGGCCCTAAACGACATTTTTTGGGAAATCTGGGGGCAATATGGTTCCATGGACCAATGTTTCCCTTCCCAAAGTGGTAGTTCTCAGATAGATCTTTCTAACGGGCTATCATACACATCAAATGAAGATCATATGCCAAAGTTACGACCCCGGGAAATTGATGTACCAATTTACCCAAAACGGGGCCCACAATTTGGCGTTTCATCTTCTAGGGTTACGTTGTGGAATGTGAAGGGTTTTCCATTGTTTCTCAATAATAAATAGGCCTTCGCGCCTCATTGTTACATAGTTCAGAACAGTTCAGAGGCATGTAGCCACCACATCTCTTCTCAGAGATATGCTACCATCGCCATAGGTGGTTTATTTCCATTTCTGGTTGTAAGCATATGTCATTATTTTCCATTAATGAAATGAAGTATTATTTTTGCTGCATCTCTTTATTCAGGGTTATCGCATCTCTCTATTTATGGTTATCTGTGTAATCTATTGCATTCCTGTTTAAATCGGATCAATGGTATTAGAGCGGTCTGCTTTATCTTTGTTTTTCTTTACATGTCCCCAACGAGGTCGGGATATAAGGAGTTAGGGCTTGAACTGGTCGAACCTTTGCAAGACCAGCCTCACAAATCTCAATGGCCTCCCATGGCGGATGAGAAGAAAGACGAGGGGGCAAGAGATCCTATCAAAATTTTGCTCGAAGAAGCCCTCGAGTAGCAAAGGAACGCGATGATGGATAGCTTTGCGCAGATCCTTCAGCAGCTACCCAGAGGTGATGCATCGGCTTCTAATAGCTACTCTGGAAACACCACGGCCTTTAAGGTACAAGTTAATTTTGAAATCCCCATATTCGAGGGTCAAATAGACGCAAATGTGGTAGATAAATGGTTAAATCTACTAGAAGGATATTTTTCTGTTCATGAATTTTCAAGTGAGGAAAAGATTGTTTTCGCTCTTCTCAAAGTAGCCCCCCATGTCAAGGACTGGTGGGAAACCTATTGCGAGTAGAAGGATGAAAGTACCATCTCACTATTTTCGGTCGCACCCACTTGGAATTCTTTCCGAGATGCCATTAAGGAGCAATACTACCCTATCAAAAGCTATGACAACAAATACCTCAAATGGACCACACTGCAGCAGGGACGAGACCAAGATCTGCTGGAGTTCACAAACATTTTTCATACCCTTCGCACACAGTTGGGTATCAAAGATTCTGAGCTGCATCTGGTACTCAAATACTGCGGCTGCCTAGACAGATACATCCAGGAAGAGATGGAGTTCTTCAACATTTCCTCACTCGGCATAGCATACCAATACGCTATCAAAATCGAGCAAAAGTTCAAACAGAAGAACTGAGACTTTGGATGTGCAAATTCGAAGCCCAAAGGACAAAGCCAAGGCGGGGTGACCCAAGACAACCCGTCAAAGCCACAAGAAAAGAACAAAAGAATGAAGCCAAAGAAGGACATAGGAAAGTGGTCTGAGCTCCACAAGAGCCCCACTCACAACACAAGTGAGTGCAGACCAACCAGTCACTAGTGGCCGAGCTGAAGGCTTCCGAATCAGATACATGTTCTGACCCTGAGCCAAAACCTGACAAGGGGATTGGAAAAGGGAAACAGATCATTGATGTAGATCCCAGCGCCACTGTTGCCATTACCAAGATCCAAAATAGTGAGCCCGAAGAGCCAGAGGTGGTGGAAGGTCTTTTCCACTCATAGATGTGGGTGAAGGGTTTGCCACTGCAATTCATTGTCGATAGTGGCAGCCAAAAGAACCTTATTTCAGCAGAGGTCATGAAGCGGTTGGGCCTACCGACTACACCACACCCGCAACCATACAGTATTGGGTGGCTTAATGAAGGATGAGATCTTAAAGTTTGCCAGCAGTGCTACCTTGCCTACAGCATCAAGCCCTTCACAGACAAGGTACTGTGTGATGTTACACCTTTGGATGTTTGTGATGTACTATTAGGCCAACCATACTTGTGTAGGGGACATGCTCTGTATGAGTCAAGGCCTCGTGCTATCATTATTTCTTTGGGTGATTCATTATACAGGATACCAGAGGTAGCCCCACCTACCACCACATCTTTGATCACTGCTAAGAAAGGCAGCAAGCTCATCTCCCAGACTAGGAAATTCATCTGTATGGTTCACTCCCAAAGTGAGGGGAAGATCATTGCTACATCCATGACCCCCACAAAGGGTTCTTCCACACAGCAGCAGTAGCAAAAGGGATACAGTCATGACAAAACACAGGGACAACTTCTCCTCACCCACATGGGTACCACACAAGTTTCAAGTGGGCAACAAAGTCTGGTTGCACCGACAGAAAGAATGCCTTACCAGAACCCATCAGAAGCTCAAACCACTCAGACAAGGTCGTTATAGCAGTACCAAGGCTATGGGAACAATGCCTTGGAGCACATAATTCCTCCATTCCTTTGCCTACACCAAGTGTTCAATGTGGACCGTTGTCGACCATGCTTCCCACCATTACCGGACACATCAGAAAGTGCAGAATAAGTTCAGCAGATGGAGGAACTCAACGTAATGGGGACCATTGCTTCCTAAGGGGGGAGGAATGATCTAGGTGGATGTTGGTAGCCACCCACCTATCCCATTTGGAACCCCGCAATTTTCTCTTTCAGTTTTTCAGTTTCCGTAATTGTAGCACAATTTACTATTTTTAGCAGTGTTTTCGGGTCCTAAACTTTCGGAGCCGTTTTGAGGCCCCAAACCACGTTTTTGGGAAATTTGGGGTCAGCATGGGTCCATGGACTGACTCTGACCTTCCCACAATAGTAGATCTCAGAGAGATATTTCTAACAAGCTATCGTACACGTCAAACAGAGATCATATGCCAAAGTTACAACCTCGGGAAGTTGATGTAACAATTTACCCAAAACGAGGCCCACAATTTGGTGGTTCATCTTCTACGGTTAGGTTTTGGAATGTGAAGGGTTTTCCATTGTTTCTCAACAATAAATACGCCTTGGAGCCTCATTGTAACATAGTTCAGAATAGTTCAGAGGCATGTAGTGACCACATCTCTTCTCAGAGATATGCTACCATCGCCCTAGCTGGTTTATTTCCATTTCTGGTCGTAAGCATACTTTAGTATTTTCCATTAATGAAATGAAGTATTATTTCCACTGCATCTCTTTATTCATCATTATCGCATCTCTGTATTTATGGTCATCTTTGTAATCTATTGCATTCCTATTTAAATCCGGATCAGCTAATCCCCCCTGGCTGGGGGGTCCAGGGGAACAGATGTAAAATTGCCTTCTAAAAGTATAGAAATTTTTAGTCAATCTAGGCCGTTCATTAGGCATATGATCTGATGGTAGAACTTATGTTTAGTTTAGGTTTTTTTCCCTAAAAGGTAGTCCCTCTCTTTGTATGAGGGCATTGTATTTGAGGCTGTGTAATAGACATGTATTTCGAGTGAGAAACAAAGAGGTGAGACTATGAGAGAAAACAGAGGATATTGTAGTGGATCTATTGTAGGTTGTGTCTCTTCATTTTACTGGATAATAGAAAGGAAGGACTGGCTATTCATGGTGGACGTAGCCCAAACTGGGTGAACCACGTATATCTATGTCTCTCTTGTTTCATGCTTTTTCTATGTTTATATTTCTTCAATATTTTATGTGTTCCATTGCTCCATAATATATAATTTACTAACAATTGGTATCAGAGCCGAAGGTCTATTTGGCTGATAAATTCACAGGAAAGAAGGGTTCCTCATTTGAGTAGGAGCAATGGCAGAAGATGGTATGTTTAGGGTCAAGAAATTTAACGGCCAAAACTTCTCACTATGGAAAATGCAGATGGAAGATTATCTGTATCAGAAATATCTGTACTTACCATTGGGTGGAAAAACAAAGATGTTGATGGGTATGATAGATGACGAATGGAACCTTCTCGATAGAAAGGCAGTCAGAATAGTACAGTTGTGCCTCGCAGTGTCGATCACCTTCAACATTTCAAAGGAAACAACTACAGAGGTTTGATTAAGGCGTTGGAGAAACTATATGAAAAACCCTCGAACTCAAACACGATATTTCTTATGAAATGTTTATTTAATATGAAGATGTTGGAAGGTGGATCTGTTGCAGACCATTTAAATGATTTTAATACTGTTACAAGTCAGTTATGTTCTGTAGGGGTAAACTTTGGTGATGAAGTTAGAGCTCTATTATTCTTGTGCTCATTGCCTGAGAATTGGAATGGTTTAGTAATGGCCATTAGTAACTATGTTTCTGGATCTAGTACTTTAAAGTTTGATGATGTTACCAGTGCCATCCTCAACGACAAAATGTGATGGAAAATCTCCGGTGAGACATCGAGTAATTCTTTGAGTGCAAAGTCTAGGGAAAGAAAATGGAAAGAGGAAAGAGCTCAAGATATCGTCGTAAATCAAGGAAAGGAAGATCCAAGTCCAGATCGAGGATATTGTGCTAGAAATGTGGAAGGAAAGGACACATAAAGAAAGACTATAGATCTTGAAAAGAAAAAGAAGGAGATGAATAGCAACAAAACAATCATGAAGCAAATGTGACAGGTGAGGTGTTACAAGATGCTTTGATTTTTTCTTTCGAAAAAATTATTGATTCTTGGGTGGTAGATTCAGGGACCTCATTCCATGCCACACCTGATAAGAAATATTTTGATGACTATGTTCAAGGAGATTTTGGACAAGTCCATTTGGGTGATGATAAACCCTGAAAAATTGTTGGAATGGGTAAGGCTCTTGTAAAACAGCATAACGGAAACCAATGGCTACTAAAGGAGGTAAGGCATGTTCTAGATCTAAAGAAAAAATATGATTTCAGCAGGGTAGTTAGGCGATGAAGGTTGTGTGACAACTTTCACAAATAAAACTTGGATGGTCACCAAAGGAGCCCTGGTAATAAAAAAGGGTGAAAAGGTTGGTACATTGTATTTATGCAACGGTATTTCTAACTTTGTTAATGCTTTAACTTCCAGAGGAGTAGATGAAATATTATGGCATCATAGGCTCGAACGCATGAGTGAAAAGCAGATGAAGATTCTTCACTCAAGGAATTTGTTACCAGTTTTGAAGAATGTTGATTTGGACTTCTGTGGGAATTGCATTTATGGAAAACAAAAGAGAGTCAGATTTCTCAGAGTTGGGAAAGAAAAGAAGAGCGAAAAATTAGAGTTTGTGCATAAAGATGTATGGGGACCTTCTCAGGAATCATCTCTCAGTGGCTCTCATTATTATGTTACCTTTTTTGATGATGCAACTAGAAAAAATTGGATTTATTTTATTAAGAATAAATCTGATGTATTTCATACTTTCAAGAAATGGAAAGATTTGGTTGAGATTGATACATGAAAGAAATTGAAGTGTCTTAGATCAGAAAATGGAGGTGAATATTGGAGTAAAGAGTTTTATAGGTACTATTCAGAGCATGGAATTCACAGAGAGAAGACAGTTCCAAGAACACCACAAGAAAATGGTGTGTTAGAAAGGATGAATAGAATAATCATGGAGTGTGCAAGCTGCATGATATTGCATGCACGATTGCGTCTACAATTTTGCGCAGATGATGTAGATACTATTTTTTATCTAATAAATAGAGGGCCTTCAAGTTCTTTGGATGGTGATATTCCATAGGAAGCATGGACAGGTAAAAAGGTAAACTACTCCTTTTTAAAGCCTTTTTCCTGTGAGGCCTTTGTCCATATTGATAAAGAAAATAGAACAAAGCTTGAGGCAAAGTCAAAGAAATGTTCCTTTATTGGATATGGTGTCAATGATTTTGGTTATCACTTATATGATTACAAAAATCACAAAATCATTAGGAGCAGAGATGTAATAATCAATGAAAGGTCTTGTGTAAGAATCAGTTGCACGAAAAGAAACATGAAAAAGAAAACAAGGAATATGGAGTTCTTGATGAAATCACTGAAAAGTAAAGGTGCCTGAAAATAGTAATAATCAACAACCATAACAAAAACAACAACCACAATAGCAACAAGCTCTCCAAACACCTAAAAGTGGTGTTAGAAGATCTACCACGATAAGTAGACCCCCTAAACAATACTCTCCTTCATTATATTATTTATTGTTGACTAATTCTGGTGAATCCAAATGTTATGAAGATGCAATGCAGGTTGAAAGCAGGAAGAAGTGGGAGGTAGACATGGAAGAAGAGATGGACTCCTTAATGCATAACCAAAATTGGGACTTAGTTAGGTTTCCTGTAGGAAAAACGACATTGAAGAATAAATGGGTTTACAGGCTGAAGGAAGAAGATGGAGGAAAACCAAGGTACAAATCTATAGTTGTGGTGAAGGGGTTTGCATAAAAGAAAGGTATTGATTTTGATGAAATATTTTCTCTTGTTGCTGAAATGACTTCAATCACAATTATTTTAAGTCTAGTAGTAGCTGAAGATTTTCATCTTAAGTAGATAGATGTTAATGAAACCTTTCTCCATGGGGATTTGGAGGAAGAGATATATATATAGTAAGCACAAGGATATGAGGCGAAAGGAAAGGAGAAACTAGTGTGTAGGTTGAAGAAGAGCTTGTATGGCTTAAAACATGCTCCAAGGCAGTGGTATCTAAAATTTGACAAGCTTATGTCTGAACAAGGTTATACTAGATGTCACTCTGATCATTGTGTTTATCTAAAACAGAAAAATAATGGTAGCTATATTATATTGTTATTGTATGTAGATGACATGCTTTTTGCAGGGTCTAACATGCAATAAATAAATGTGCTGAAAAGAAAATTGGCAAATTCATTTGCAATGAAGGATTTGGGAGCTGCAAAACAAATCCTTGCTATGGCAGTAACTAGAGATAGGAAAAATTGCAAATTAACATTGTCTCAAAATGAGTACATACAAAAGGTGTTGAAAAGATTTAATTTGCACAATGCAAAACTAGTTAGTACACCTTTTGCTAGCCATTTTAAACTTAGTAAGGAAATGTTCCCAAAGACCTAAGAAGACATGGATTATATGTCTAAAGTTCCATATGCATCAGGACTTGGAAGCTTAATGTATACAATGGTCTACACAAGGCCTGCTATTTCACATGTAGTGGGAGTTGTAAGCAAGTACATGAACAATCTAGGAAAGGAACATCGGATGCCAGTGAAATGGATTCTCATATATTTGAAAGGTACCACAAATCAAGCATTATGCTTTGGTGGTTCAAACATTTCTCTATAGGGATATGTTGATGCAGATATGGCAGGTGACAGAGATCATAGAAGAAGCACTACATGATATGTATTTACTCTTGGTGGAATAACTGTTAGTTGGGTTTCAAAAATCCAAAGTGTTGTTGCACTTTCAACAATAGAAGCAGAGTATTTTGCTGCTATAGAGGCTAGCAAATAAGTGATTTGGCTACAAAGATTTATGTGTGAATTAGGTAAAGAGCATGATATGGGCGTGTTATACAGTGATAGCCAAAGTGCCATTCATCTTGCAAAGAACTCAACATTTCATTCCAGGACTAAACACATACATCCCAAGTACCATTTCATACAATGAGTGTTGGAAGATGGAGAGTTGAAGCTTTAAAAGATACACGATAACCAGAATCATGTAGATATGCTAACAAAAGTTGTAACAAGGGATAAACTGAGAATATGCTGAGTTTCAATTGGTATTCAAGGAGGATGATGAAGATGAGAAACAACCAGGTCCAAAGAGGTGTCACTGTCCAGCAAATGAAGCAGTGGTGGAGTTGCTACAATCATTCTCCATGTGGGAGATTATTGAGTATGGAGCATGATTGTTTATAGGTCTTTGTTTCAAGTGGATGTATACCCTAGGAAGTTTGTACACCCCTCCACGCGGGGGGGTGCGAAGGGGACTTGTCCCCCTCGCGAGGTTCCGGGGGGGCCGGTCGCCCCGAGCCGGGCAGTTTGGCAGAGTGGTCCCCATGGCAGGGGTTCAGGGGTAGCACCCCCGAAACTAAAAATAGATGTAAAATTACATTGTAAAAGTATAGTCATTTCTAGTCAATCTGAGCCATTCATTAGTCAGATGATCTCACGGTATAAATTATGTTTAGTTTAGGGTTTTTTGCCAGAGCAGGCAACCCCTCTCTTTGTATGAGGGAATTATATTTGAGGTTGTGTAATAGGCATGTATTCTGAGTGAGAAATAGAGAGGTGAGACTATGAGAGAAAATAGATGATATTGCAGTGGATCTATTGTAGGTTCTGTCTATTCATTTTCATGGATAATTGAAAGGAAGGACTGGCTGTTCAGGGTGGACATAGACCAAACTGGGTGAAGCACATATATCTGTGTCTCTCTTGTTTTATGCATTTTCTGTGTTTATATTTCTGCAATATTTTATGTGTTACGTTGCTTCGTAATATATAATTTTCTAACAAAAACAATATGGAAAACTTAAATTTGTATTGATAGATGAGGCTTCCTTAATTGGGTCTCGTTTACTTTATATACTTAATGAGTGGCTCCGTGAGATTATGCATACTCCAACTTCCTCGTTTGGGAACATTCAGATAATATTTGTGATGACCTATGTCAAACATTACTTGTTCGTGATCGTTGGATATTTCAACAACTTCATATTAAAGGAACTAGTGTTCCTCACAATTTTTGGAAAGAAAATGTGAAAACTTATCAACTAAAACATGTAATGCGACAAGACAATAGAGAATTTGTATTCATCTTAAATAGAATCAGGACATGTTGAAATAATTATAATGATCTTGCATTATTGAACAAACATTGCTATGCATTAGTAGTGAAAGATACAACTTTTTGATACCTATTTTATTTAAACAATAATGTACATGAACATAATGAGAGAATGTTATCTCTCATAAGAAAAGTAATAGTTATATTAAATTGATATGACAAGACAATTGACTCAAAATATATAAATCACAATAAATATATCAAACTTCATTTACCATCTTCTATTGTGTTGAAATAAAATATGTTTGTTGAACTAATTGGGTGAAATTGAAATATTTAGGATGGCTCGGTGAATCGTTCTGATGGAATTCTTAGGGTATCAACAACATTTGAAAATGGTTGAATTCGGATCAAATTTGTTGCTCCGGTTGTTGTCACCATTCAACGGGAAAATTGGTGGATTTGTACAAACATCGAATACTATCTATGTGGTCACCTATTACTAGAGCTTGTAGGAATAATTAATGAAACACCAAAATTATTTTTACAAGAGAACAATTTCCTATCCAACTTGCATTTGGACTAACTATTCATTGATCACAAGTGTTAAAATGGTTAAATTGGCTTTTGACCCAAAATGAGTTAGGAAACATGGGCTTGCTTATGTTGCACTTTCTCTTGTCAATGATATTAAGTCCTTGTATATATTAAAAAAATTGGAACATAGTAACTTTTCTCTCAATGACAAAGTTGCTATTCAACTAAATAGACTTAGAAAAAATGCCTCCTATGAGATTGAATACATAATATATCAGAATAAAACAATTCACAATTTGACAATATGCTCATTGAACACTCATAGTTTTTCCTTGCATTCCAAAGGTATCATTCCTTGCTATGATCTAATGAGTGCTAACATTTTTATTCCCAAGAAAAGAATCAAAATCATGTCGATCGAATCCATTATTGTCTAGAAAATATGACTACATGAATTTATACCATTTACATGGACTTATCACATACTATATGCAAAATATTGTGGTTGAGAATCATTTCACTTATACAAAAACCAAGTTGAATTAACAATCACAAAATTCCATGTTGAAAAAAACACATTATTGTTTTGAATGTATGTATTGCAACAAATCCAAAAAATGAAGAGGTAACTGATTTCATCAAACTCATTTTAGAGCACACATGCAAGAACCACCCAATTGCGCTTGTTGGTGGTTTCAATTTGGACACATTGAAAACTAGCCATCAACAAAAAAACTACTTTCATGTATGCAAGATAATGACTTCAATTTTCATACAAAAGAACTGATAATTGACTATAGCTCAATGTTGGATCACTTTTCGACAAAATTTTCAACTAGTATTGTTTCTTTCCATGTCATTGACACTTATTGGATAAATCATCATACAATTTGTCTTATAATATCCTTCTTGTCACCTTCAGTCATTTTTCCAATGTTTGTATTCTACAACTTCATTGTTGACTAGCCACATTATTTGTCAGATTTTCAAATGTTGACCTTTGACTTATGCCTTGATTTCCAAACATAAAAAAAATAAAATTATGCACAATACAAGAAAACAACAAAAACATGCAAATATCAAATTCTAACAAGTCTTCAAACCATTAACATAATTTTTTTCTATTTCTCTTTTATAAATATAAATTTGTATGCAATTCTTGGTATGAAATTAACCCATTCTTATTCTCACTTCGTGGTAGTTTTTGCCAGGTACTGAATAGTATTATTTTCTTTAGCTTTTAGTTCATATTTAGTTATTTGTTTCACAACTGGTTTTGACTAAAGAAAGTGTCTAGTGTCATTATGAATTATATTTACATTTTCCAATGAAATCTATAAAAAAAATGGTTACTGTAAGTTATGCACATTTACTATAGAGCCATGATTCAGTGGCTAATAGTACCATAAAAATAGAATTCATGTATATATAATTCATCATTGTAGGGTATACATTTTTTTAAAATATCTTCGTACACTTATCCCTTAATTGATGACATGCATTTTCATTTTCCAAGCAACAATTGGTTAGGTCATTTGGGACAATATCATGGAAAAATCTAGGTCTAGCAAACCAATATTGGAAGAACAAAAGGTAGAAAATGAGAATACAAAATGGTTAGGATTGTGTTGCACTAAATGCTTGTATAAGAAAATGACATATTTTCATTAAATCAATGTGAGTGCTTTTTGAAGCATGCTGTTTTGATTTTCCATATAAGCGAAGAAAAAAAAATTTAAGCAACATCCTTGCCAATCCTCTATATGCTCAGGTGCATACAAAAAATCTTTTGAAGGCGATATATTGGTTATTTATTGTCCAGCACAAACAAAAGGTCCAAACTCTCCTACAAAGGTGGAACTGCTTCACACTGATTTGGTTGATAGCCACAAAAAACCCACTATCACAGTGAACGTGGGAAATAATGTTATAGAATGATTTCAAAACATGTTTAATGTTGGAAATTATGTTTAAATTATAAATTTTTCAATAATAAACAAGGGTATTTATGAACAAGGAGACATAGAATATTTCACAGTGTTATAGGACAAAAAAAACTGTTGAATCAACTGCACATGTTTGTAAAAATCTTAGACTAGTTTGATTTACAACAACATACAGTCTCGTTGTTTCAAAAAATGCATATGTAGGTGGGCCAATAGGAACAATAGTAATAAGTTTCCACTAAAATAAGAAGCAACTAGAACTCAATATAAAAGATGGTGAACCTGTGGAGGACAATACAATTACAACTTTGTTTCTAGAATAACTATACTTTCATTCTAAACAAAAGATCTAATAGTTTCTTTGAAACTGTTTTATTGTATCTTTGTTTTTCCCTTTTACCAAGGTAGAAATTATCTCATAATTTTTTTGCATAAGCATCTTAACCAAAAATATGTTTCATGGTTGACTATAGTTGTTATTGAATGATAGTCATAGATAGAACTTTTTCAAAATACAGTATGAACTAGCATTAAACATGAATCTGCTCCATCTTTTCATAGACATTATCAGAAATGATGTGAAATGGAATTAATAATTATGCTCTCGATCACCAATGTTTCTTGGGCCATTGAATGGTGGATGTATAGGAGCTCATTTGCTGTCTTTCGTAATGTGAAAAATATTAGATTTTGATAATACATATTAGATCTAACAATTCAATTTTCCTTCGGGAAAAAAGAAAGAAAAGAGACAAAAATTGAAGGATTGATGAAGGACAAAAATGTTTTATCTCCTCCTTTTTAGCAAATTTTCAATCAATGTAAACAACGAGCTCATCCAACCATAGGTAGATGCACAATTTGTAAATATGTCATAACATTTAACTATGAGCACAGTCTTTAATGCACGCTAGAAATAGATAATTGCAAAATTGATTGTATGTTGAAGATACCACAAGTAAAAGAACATTGCCTAATTATTATTGAGAAAATATTTTAGGAATACATGCAAAGCATATCTTCTATAGTTTTGAATTTAAAAGAACTTTGTATTGGAGGTGCTTTTACTTTAACAGATACAAATGTTATTGCTCAGATAAAAGAGTTCAGTTGAGTAGATATAAAACTTTTGTCATACATCAAGTTCATACATTTTGGCAGCTAAGCTATTGTTGCTCTTTTCATCTTTTATTTTTTGTATGGCACCAATTCACAATTGGAAAATACTTGCAGAAATACTAATAAATACTTTTTCTTTTATTGTAGGTTGTTGAATTACAAAACACAAAAAAACATTTAGTCAATTGCTTTCTAGATATATGCTGAAATATCTCAATCAATAATACTGTCTTTTGATTGCTTTTTTTGTTTTGTTTTTTTATAACTAGTTCTTGTTTTCTTTTCCCTGTAAGTTTTCCCTGTTGAGATGAAAATATAGAGAAAATGCACATTATGGAATATGATATTTCATTTATATCAAAATTTCTGAGACTATAGTCTCATTTTTTTCTTAATACGAACATTAGATCTTAGATCCAGAGTAAACGAATGCAACTCCATAATAGTTAGTATGCCATATTATATATGGTGATGATGTTTTTCTCTCCACTGTTAAAATACTGACTTGGTTTCTGATTTGCAATAAATTCTGGCCTTGTATTCTGTCAGTGGCAAAATAAGAAGAGGAAACAAAATAGTTCCACGTGTATCAATGTGTTTATTTTTATATATGGACAATTGAATGCTTTGTGTTAAAAGAAAGAAGTATATGAGAATTGAGATAGTTGTATGTTCAGTATATTTTGCCAAAGATCGAATCATCCTTATTTTCCTATTTGCATAATTATGTTTTCATACAGTGTTGATTTTATATTAGCTTTTCATGTTCTTGTTTTATGAGTTATATAGTGTTTTTATGTAGTTATATACAATTGTAAATTGATTCTGCAATTAATTAAGAGATTTTCTATCTCATTTCTCTTTCCTAGTATTTTTTTTGTCTCTTTTTAAAATGCATTTCAATTCATGAAAAAAAATGGAGATTTAAATATAATCTAGGAAGCGTATGGTTTCTTTGATACCAACTACTTATAATATTCTATTCAACTACTTTTTTCTTGTGTTTTGTGACACATGTATGGAAACTAATGTGCATATTCACTAGAGAAACTTGCTTCGCATTTTTTGACAACCGAGTGCATTGTTTTGTTAATAGGACCATGATATCTAAGTTGAACAAACACATTCTATATTTACAAAAAAATATTATTATAGCATATTATATACATCTATGTCCTTTTATTCTCCTTGTTGCAATATTAAATTGAATTTTCATTTTCCTATAAATTGTGAAATTGTTTGCTCTTAGCGAAAGAGAAAAAAAACAAAGAAAGAAAAAAATGCAAGTATCTCAATTGTTTGATTTATTTATATTTTCAATGAAATCTTATGTGTCAAAAAATGGGGTGCTTCTATAGGAACATTGAAACATTTGTGTTTCTTTTCCACATATATCAAATATTTCAGAAACTTTATTTTTATATTTGCACGTGCTTTTTCATAGGTTGTGCACTTCTATTAATTGTCTTTCTCACAAAGTGATTTTTATTTCCTAGTGTAGATAGCGTTGCATTAATATTATATATAATTGTGAGTTTATTATCTAATGAATATACAAAATGTGCATCTTCTTTATCTTTCTATTTTTCTTTGTTTCCTCTTGTAATGCATATTATCTTACAAAAATTTGTCAATTCAGCTATATTATAAGGCGATTGTGGTTCTTCTAATGCCTGGTGTTATATAAATGTTGTTGGATAATTTTATTGGCTCTTTTTGATCCATGATGCATGGTCATGTGCATGCATCGTTTCTGTAGCCAATTGTTTTTCAATTTCAAGCTAATATTTTATTGTTTACTATAACACATGTTAATAGTTTCTAATGTTTGGTCTATGATAATGTTTCTTTGAGGGATGGTGAATGATATATGTACTATTTTATAGGAGTTACCTATTTTTTGTAACACAATCTCATTTCTATGAATAATAAATATATTAGTTACTTTGAACTATGTGATCTTATGATAAATTTTTCATTTCCCTATGTAATAAATCATACCCGGAAATTTTGATGGATTGTAGTTTCTCTCTACCATAGAATTTTTTTTGTAACAATATTGGCTTAGCAAATATGTATTTATTATTTAACATATACAATTTAGTGCTATATATATATTGTAAATATGAGATTGAGAAATTTAAAAAATAATCTATGAATAATTGGTAACTTGATTTTTTATTTTAGATATATCATGTCACTTTGGATTATGTGCTTTCACTCGGGCAATATGGAACTCATTATGATTGATAAAAATATCACTAACCTTGTAGATTTTGATGCACCTACTTCTGAAATGTTGAAAGTTGTTCAATCGTTGAATCAAGTTCTTTTATCCTTGTATTTATTAAGCATAGTAGAACTATGTTCAGTGTCAATTTAGTTTCATTTAGCCTTTAATTGGATAAATAAACTGTTATTTGCATTAGTAAATCAATCAAAAGCATATGTCAAATGAGCAACTTAAAACAAAGTTATGAAATATAACATAAAATGTGTCTACAACTACTCTCCAACTACCTATTATTATTGTACCAATATTATAAATGAATCATTGAAATGAGGTCAATGATGATCGAAAATACATGCCACACACTTCAAACATTGGAATGACTAAGAGAGAAGATAAACATAAATTTATGGATAAAGAGTTATGTGTTTTTTAAGAACTCATTACCTATTATTTAATATTTTTCATAAGTTTTATGAAATAATATTCGAATACACTCATATGCCATTTGATATGCTTAGTATAACAGTATTATGCATCCACATAAGCATGATACCATTAAAATGTAATCATTCTTGAAATTGAAACTAGTTTGCATGTGTTGCACATTTTAATATTTTAATTTTAATACGATAATTAATATCACAATGCATAGTTTTCGCTAGAAGTGTATGATTTTCAATCTTACTATTTGTTTTATAATGTGCCTTTCCAAATAATTCATTATTCCTCCTACCTTATGGACTATGTATTGTATTGTTATTTTTCTTGTAGAGTGGTACAAGTTGATACACTAGGTCACTGAATCTAGAAACTACAAAAAAACAATCATGTGAAACTCAATACTAGGTAAAGCAAGAAGTAAAAAATGGCATGGTTTACCCTTGTACTTTTTGAAGATTTTTCTTTACAGTGATGTTAAGGCATTTTCTTCACAAGATGAATTATGATATCTTGATTTATGTACTAGGTCTCTATAAGGTATCCCTGTGTTCCTCGGCTAAATATTCATATCTAATGAATTCTAATTATTATTATTGTTACTATACAATAATAAAAAAAGAAAACATGCTTCCATGTTCAAAGATTTTTTTTTGTCACATATCAAGCAATATATACATGGTAATGTTTGATATCTAATTATATTGTCTCATTTTCCAACCTTGCAACGAATTTCATGGTTCTCAAATACTAGAAACACTACGTGTCGTGGATACTCTTATATTTCCCGCGTTGTTAACTTACCAAAATTTGCAGTTCTTCCTCACTTTTTATATCTATATTATTATTTTTTCTCATGCAATTTAACTAGAGGCATAGAAATGGTATTTCGTGAGTGAGTTATGAATAAAAACACATTAATTAGCATTAACTCAATATAAGGATCCTTGGACATACAAAGAATCTCAATGCAACCTTAATTAAAGTGTTTATTAATAGATTTTTGTTATCAAAGGACATAATTCATATCTTCCAACGATTCAGCAATACTCCATTTTCTTACACCTCTTTATGTATTTTGATTGAAATAAAGACACATTGTAAGAGTGATATTTCCTGTCACGTACGTGTATATGTTCATAGATTTCCTCTTGCTGATTTAATAGATATGGATTGTGCGAGATAATTGGAAATATGTGCCATCATAGAGGAAAATAGAGAAAAACATGATAGCTATGATATATGTGTTGATCTTAGGTATACTCTCCTTTGTCCCTAGATTCAAAATCCAAAATGTTTGTTACTCATTTTTCCCTGCTATTTTGATATTGTTATTATTCATTTATTTCACTCCAATATCATTAGACATGATACATTAATTAACATTAAGTCAATATAGGGATCCTTCGATTACTCTGGAGAAAAATTATCTTTGATTACTTTGGAAAAAAAATTAAAATAACTTCGTATTTTTGTTGGAGGAATAGTTCCATTTATAGCAATTCTATAAGATGTTTTCAGCTTCATGAATAATTTATTCATGGTTATCAAACACAATCTACATTAGTAACTTTAACTATGACACATGTAAACAATTTTTTAGAAATTATCGAATCTAGCCGTGATCATTAGTTTCTAGTGACTAGAATCCAAAAAATATTTTGACATTTACTAATGGATTCTTTATTTCTAATATTAAGTAAATAGCACAAAAGAGCTAGAGGTGGAATTTCCTATGTCAGTCAATTTTCATTCTCAATTGTAGTTAAAATATGAGCACAAATTAATTGAATAGCAGATGAATAAAAGGCCCTTGTGTCACTACTAATGATCTTTTTATTCAAAACGACAAGGTAATTCTCACTCATTCCATGATCCATGTTCTATAATTCTTTTATACGAAAGACATAAGTTAGAAATATAGGAAATAATTTGCATTATTTTTATTAAGTTTACAAGGAGCCTTTTCTTTTTCTTGTGCATCAAAAAATTAAAAAAAAATAACAAAATGAGTTAAACAAATTAACCTCTAGACTATGCAACCTTCAAAGCACGCGATTACAAAGTCAATATTACTAGGGGTTTTATTATAAATAATATGAGTGACCTCCAGACACCAGCATTTCCTGACCTTCGATCTAACTGTCCTGATGAAACCACTTAGTTGTGGTATAGTTCGGGTCGTGATATAGTAATTCAATCACAAAAAAATTAAAGCTCTTGATTGTCCAACCTCCAAACTTTATTATCAACACAATAAATATAAAAGTTGACTATGGTATAGTCAGAGTCAAGATATAACAAATTAATCATAAAATAAAAAGGCCTCCGCGGGCTGACCCTATGACCTCCAATATGTCTCATCACGTGAATAAATTACTATTTTTGTTGATTTATGTGTAGTGCACTTTTTAATAAACATTTTCAAAACTTTTCATTTAACGTTCAATTGATTATTTTTTAAATCAATGATAATTTTTTTAATTATTTTTTGATTTCGAAAAACAAAAATAGTTGGCCTATTTACATGGAATTAATGCACATGTTTGTTTATGATTTCACATTTTTCTATAGATGGTTTTAACATTTTAGGCTATTGTGGTTACATGGTCTTTTCTATAGTATTGTTGAAAGAAAATTTGAATTAAGTAAACTAAGTACTAGTTTCAAAAATCTCTTTGTAAGGATAATTTGATTTTGTTTAGAGATTCCTGAGTGCAATTTCAAATTTTAAATTAGAAAAAACTATCTATGCTTCATTCGCATATATTGGTTATAAAATTCTAAAAGAAAGGAAAATCTTGAGTGGAAAATTTAAGATTTGAGGGTCTTTTGCTTGCATGTTGTTATTGTAAATCTGGTTGAAAGAAGAACTAAATTGACACAACACAGTAAGAGTTTCAACAAATTCAATTTAAGCATAACCTTATTTGGTTTGCAAATTGTTAAATTTAATTCCAAATTTTGAGTTATCAAAACTTATATATGCTTTGTTAATGTTTGCAACTCTTAAAATGTCAAAAAATGCAAAATTTTCAATTTAGGGTGTTCTCGTTGCATGCTTTCTTCTTAAGTCTTCTTTCAAGAACCAGTAAGTTAAGGAAACACAACACTAGTTTCAACAAATTTTATTTAATCATAACATTATTTGTTTTAGAAATTATTGAATTCAATTTTAAATTTTAAATAAGAAAATTTTATATATCTGATGTTACTCATTAGAAGTTATACAATAGGAAAAAGGGGAAATCTAGAGAAGTAAAGCAACAAATAGAGAAAATTAAAGAAAATTTTAAGAGTATTGGTGTTGGATCAGTACAACAAGTGAAATTCCTTGCATTAATCATGCCATATTCAACCTGCAAGACACAAATGATCAGTATGATGACCTAGTAGGAGATATTTGAATTCTTTGAGCAAAGTGAATGGTAAAATAACCGAGGAGCTACTGAAAAAAATAACAAACTATTTGAAACAACGTGAGAACATATGTTGCATAAAGTAGAAACTAGGGCAAAAATTGTTTCCCTATTATGACATGATTTCATGGATTTTCTCTTGTTGTTATGCAACCATGTTATGAAACCAGTTCAAAAGAAAGATAGAAAATATACATCAATGCCTTAAAATTCAGCCTCTTTGAGGG
>APFE031400476.1:25296-42906 GCA_000404065.3 Pinus taeda
CCCTGTCAACATGTTCAACATGATCTTTCCAAGACTTGTTGTAGATTAGTATATCATCAAAAAATACTAACACAAATTTTCTAAGGAATAGTTTGAAAATTGAATTCATCAAACATTGAAATGTTGAAGGTGCATTGCTAAGGCCAAAAGGCATGACCAAAGATTCATAATGACCCTCATGAGCTCTAAATGTTGTTTTCGGAATGTCTTCAATCTTCATTTTGATTTGATGATATCCTAAACGAAGATCCAACTTGGTGAAGTAAATTGATCCATGTAATTCATCCCTTCATTCATCAATGATAGGAATGGGAAACTACTTTGCTGATAATTTACTATCCATCTTAGCTTGCTTTAGTTACATTTGTTTGTATGGTTGTAGTCGTAGGAATACCTAGTCACCTACATCAAAACTTTTTTCACTACGATGTTGATCTACCTGTTGTTGCATTCTATTCTACACCAAAGTGATATTATGGTTTAAGAGTTGGAGAACTGGTTTTTGATTCTTGATGTGATCTTCCACTCATTGAACAATAGAATTATCTCTTAGATATGATGTGATGGATGCTGGATGATATCCAGAAAGTACCATAAATGGGGTCAATTTTGCTACAGTAAGGAAGGAAGTGTTATACCACCATTCATCCAAAGGCAACCATTTCACCCATTGTGTCTATTTATTAGATACAAAGCAATGAGGATCTCCTTCCTAACATTTTCTTACTATCTTAGTTTTCCCATCAGATTGAGGATGATAAGATGAGCTATGAGCTAACTGATGACCAAGACAAGAAAATAATTTTTTCCAAAAACTTCTAGTGAAAATGGGGTCTTTGTCAATTAAAATTACAATGTGCCTAATACATTTATGTGGCTAATGAATGAAATGCTGAAAGAATACATTGGAAAATTTGGGATAGTATACCTATACGGCATACTAATTTTCAGCAGGACAAGGGAGGAGCACCTTTGACATGTTCAAAAAGTGCTGGAAAAATTACAACATAATAAACCGCTGATAAATCTAAAGAAGTGTACTTTTCTTCAGAAGGAATTGTTTTATTTGGGGGTTGTAATAGCAGAAAATGAACTGAAGATGGATCCAGAGAAGATTGTAGTGATAGTTAATTGGCCATCTCCAAAAAGCTTATTTGAGGTATGCAACTTTCATGGACTAGCGAGTTTTTACCAAAAATTCATATGAAACTTTAGTGAAATTTGTAGACCTATGTTGGACACCATTAATAAGGCCAGTCAACATTTTTCATGGATAGATGCAGCAGAGAGAACGTTTCAGCTACTAAAGAAAAAAATCACAGAGAGGCCGATTCTAAGATTGCCTGATTTTAAGAAGCTTTTTTAGGATCATTATGATGCTAGAAGTACGACTATTGGAGTTGTACTTAGCCAAGAGGATAATCCTGTTGCAATTTTTAGCAAGAAGTTAAATGAGAGAAGGCATAAATATTTCTCCTACAATAAGGAGTTTTATGTTGTCATCCAGGCACTGAAGCACTAGAGACATTATTTGCTGGGAAATGAATTTGTGTTCCTTTTAGATAATTCTACATTGTAGAATGTGATACAACACACACTGAATCACACATATGCCAACTGGATGAAATATTTGTAGAGTTTCACCTTTGCGCTGAAGCACATCAGCGGGCAGACCAACAAGGTGGTAGACGCACTGAGTAGGAGAGCTTTACTTCTACAAGAGAGTACTATGCAAGTCTTGGATTTTTTGACTTAAAAGATTTATACCAAACTGATATACATTTTAAAGGAGCTTATGAGGCATGTTAGAATCCCTTGGTGGGAGATAACAGTCCATGGTTGGACTACAACTTGCAAGAGAAACTACTATTTAAAGTAGGACAGTTATGGATTCCTAACTGCTTCATGAGAGAGAACATTATTCGGGAGAAGCACAATGGAGGTCTAACCGGTCATTTCGACATGTACAAGACACTCAAGCAGCTCAATAATTTCTACTTTTGGGCAAAGATGTGAAGTGATGTACAGTGATTTATGACTAGATGTAAAGTGTGCCAGTTGGTGAAGGGTCACAGTCAAAACACAGGACTGTACACACAGTTACCAGTTCCAAGCAGACCATGGGATTCAGTTAGCCTGGACTTTGTCTTGGGTCTACCTAAGACACAACGAGGTTATGACTCGGTGATGGTAGTAATGGATAGATTCTTGAAGATGGCGCATTTTATCCCTTGCAGAAAAATGAGTGATGCCACTCACATGGCCGACTTGTTTTTTGCAGAGATTGTTAGGCTACATACGTTTCCTAAGTCTATTCTGTCAAACAAGGATGTGAAGTTTACAGGGCACTTTTGGCATACCCTATGGAAGAAGATGGATACATAGTTGAATTACAACTCTACTTATCACCCACAAACCGACGGACAAATAGAGGTGGTAAACAGGAGTCTGGGAAACCTGCTAGGAAGCTTTATTGGTGAGAATTCATGGATGTGCAATCGAGTGCTTTCTCAGGCATAGTTCACTTATAATGACTCACCTAATCGTAGCACCGGTCACAGACCATTTTAGATCTTGTACAGCATGCATCCTTGCAGAGTGCATGAGTTGTGAGATCTTGGACTACAAGAAAGGCGAAGCACAGATGGAGAAGATTTTGCTAACAGGATGAGAGATTTACATCAGCAAGTGATAAATTAAATTGCAGGATAGTAGCCAAAAGTATAAACAACAAGTAGTTTTGAAGAGAAGGGATGTATAGTTCAATGTATGAGATGAAGTTGCACATTTGCACAAGGAATTCTTCCCCAGAGGTGCATACAATAAGCTAAAGTATAAGAAGATAGGCCCTTGCAAAATCCTCTGGAAATTTTTAGCGAATGCCTATGAGATACAGCTACCACCAAGGATAGGCATTTCACCCATCTTTAATGTAGCAGACTTGTTCCCTTACAGTGCTAACCCAGAACAAGAAGAAGGTGAAGACAGAACTACATGGCCCACATGGAATACCCAAGATGGTGGAGAAACTTGGATGAGACAAATGCCTTACATTCAGCCTCGCGAGATCGAGAGCATCCTCAACACTAAGGTGGCCAAACGAACTACACAAAAGTAGTGTCTGTAATACCTGGTCAAGTTGAAGAATCATCCTATTAAGCACAGTTCATGGCTTGATGCTAGGGAAATTGAGCAGACAGGTTCTCTAGTTGAGAATCTCATCGAGAGGAGTCATGATTTCATTTTGCCCTAGGTGCCTCATGCAAGAGCATCCAGCTAGGGCACCATGAACGGGTGTTGGTCTCTGCTAGGTTGGAGAGTTGAGTTAGCATATTGTTTGTCTTATATGTTTAGTTTGTCAGATTAGGAGATAGGATTTTGTTTTATCTTAATCTCTGTATTAGTCAAAGGTAGTTTGGTCGGTTAGGGATATTTACTTATTTTTCTTTAATAAACAATAAATTAATAATTGTCCTATCATTTTAAGAGAAAAAGACAAATATGTCTAAATGTAAAAGCTTGCCATATAGACAGAACCGAATACTTAATAATTATGTAACTACAAGGTCTACAACTGAAAGTAACCACATAGTTCCATTGACCGTAGACAAAGCATATAAATGTAACAATGAAAATCATGGAGAAGGTTCAGGATTTTCAGACACAAATAATAAAAGAGACAGAGCACGAGTTTAACTATCATCCATCTGTATTATCATCTACTTGTTGTGCAATTATGTTTTTATCTATTGTTTAATCAAATTCAAAAACAAGAAGTAGAGTATAGCCCTACAAATTTATGTTCTTTTTCCTCTCCTAAAAGAAAGCAGAATACTGTAAAATGTATGTAATTTCCACAACCAAAATGGACAAGCACACAGGTAAAGCTCACAGCTAGGAGAACGTACAATGAAACAATTGAACAAAGAAAATCGAGTCCAGGCACTGGTTGAATAAACCAAGACAAGTAATTCATTACAAACTATCTTACATCATTTTCTTTCCTTCTTAAACAAAATAGAATCAGATAGAATGTACATAACTACTATTAAGTAAGAGTTCAGTGTTACATTATACAAACGAATGGAGTAAATAGTGACTGCTAGACCGGATAGACCCTAGTTAAGGGTTAGACATTAAGAAAATCTTGAGCCTAACTAAAGAGAAAGACTAGAGTGAATTACAAACTGGAATTTGTAAACAGAAGTATGCCCAAGTCGTGAAACGACGTAAATAATAGACATCAACCGAATAGTGAGGAACAACCACGAGAGAACTATAAACCCTAACTACAATTCGACAAAAATGTGGTGACAAAGCCTACCAGCAATGCATTGTAGGGTTCGAGAACCAAATCATTGAAAACATTGATGCCCAAGGTCGAGCCCTCGACCTATGAACAAGAAAGAACTGAAGTCAAATATACCGCAATTAATAGCCAACAAACAATGATATAATACAAGTCAGGGAAGAATATAACTCACTTGGGAGCACGACAGAACAAAGAATCTCATGTAATAGAGCCACAGAATACAAGAGAAGCTTGAGACAAGAGGAGAAGACATTTATTAAACCCTAAACCAGAAGAGTGCAGAGATAAAGCAAGGAGAGACAGATTACCTGAAGATATAACTGAATGAGCCATTGTGCCTGAAACCTGTGCACACAGGAACCATAATATAAAAAAGATTTAGTAGTAAAGCAATATCAAGGAGTAACCAATAGCAGGAAGGAACGGCTAGAAGTCTAGCCCACAAAAACCAGAAATCAATGCCAAGTACCGGCAAATGAAATAACCCACTATGCATAAGAAAGCAACCAACTAACCTCTAGAGTTCAAAATAGGTTCATATAGCAAGGAACACAGTTGCCATAAGAACACAACTGAGTCCATGAAATCATATACGCTTTCATACAGGACCAAAACAGAGCCTATCCATCGAAATCAGGATCATAACAAAGTATTTGCAGGAAACCCTTGCAGAGCTCCCACGACAAAGCGAAATACCCAAAATGATCCGAATGCCAAAGGGAATTGTGTAAAGACCAAGCATGAAATGTGGATTGAGGCAGGAGTATGGGTCAGGTTCACATTTATGAGCTTTATTAAATGATTGCAACCACCAACATAAATATCCACAGTTCACATCCATAATCAAAAGCCAAATCATCAACCAAATCCATATTTATCATTAGCCGGGACAAACCTTATATTAAGTTATACGTTGGAGTGTGGGTTGGGTCCCATCATAGCACTTTGATTAATATTAAAACCCAAACAATATATGACCATCAAGAAATTACCATAGCCTATTGAAAATCTAAACTCTTATGGGACATATATAAGCTTATTTCCCCGCAAATTTAACTTAATTTTGAGTTCCTTCATAAAATTTGTATTATTGCCTTGAAGAACTAAATAATTTTCAAGATAATTATGATATAGTAATTGAAGAATGGTTGAGGGAAAAAGCAAATGGTTTCAAGTTGAGAGGAAAAAAGGACTATCCCATAGTTATTTTTAAGAATCCTAATAGATTTCTTATTAAAATTCTAAGTAGATTTTATGGTGAAAAAGATCCTAAACATTATAAAATTAAATCGATATCAATAATCCATAACATTTTGAGTGATGGGAAATGCCTAAACTAGGTTGAGTTGCTGTCACAGAATATCACATATTAAGTGAAGTTGTCATTGTCATCTCCACTTAGTTTCAATTATATTTTCTATTTATCTACCTATCTGTTAGATGTTGTTATTTCCTCGGTTCCATTTCCCCTCATGAAATGGAATCACCTAACTGATAAGAAACTAATGATTGAAAATTATGCTCCTATTGTATGGAAGTATAATATTAAATACCATTTTTATAATATTTTCCTCTATGTTTTGATTCATTTGCATCAAGTGTCGTCTGGAACAATACCTCCCAAAATAATTTATAATCTAAAAGAAGGCCTAGAAACAATAGGTCACTTGTTTGTTGAAGAATTATTTTCCTACATCATCTTCTTTTGCACCAAAGTTTTTCCCCATATTCTACTTGAATAAATTGCAGAAATATTTGCTTTGAGAGAAGTGGCTAATCAAGTTCTTTTGTGTGAGTAAGCCAAAATATTAAGTAAGCTAGAGAAGAAATTGTAGCCTAATTTCACATTAAAGTTTGGTGACATTAATATCTATGACAAACGGCATAGAATCATAGAAGCCAAATAAATTGAGGAAATTTTGCTATTTACTTTGCAACATTATGGCTGTAATCCCCAAGTGTTCGTTGGCCATAGATATATAATAGTCAGTTATAATAATAATAAAAAATCATTGGGATCTAGTTTTCAATGGTTTTCAGCAAGTTGTCCAACGTGAAAAAGTCCTACATTATGAACCAAGATGAGAATTGCAAGAATTTAAAGAGGAAATGTACACAAGTTTGCTAAAGGGAAAGGCTATACACCTAAACATTTCATTCAAAAAGTTAAGGTCTACTAAATTTTTTCAATTTAATTTCAATGAACTAACTTCATATGCCTCTAATGTTTCTAAGAAGGGAAAGAAAACACGATAAATTGAAAAAATAGAAGGTTTTGTTTTCACACGTGCAGTACATGAATCCAGATCAATACAAAATCTAAAAGGGGAAGAAGAAACTACAAGAAGAGAAAATACTCTAGATAAAAAGAAGAGATAATTTAACATGAGATTATTGTTATTAATTATCGTGAGAAAATAAGGCGAAAGAAACTAGAATGTGCCGAAGTCAATAAGTTGAAATATCGGAGGACAAGGAAAAGTAGATATGTACTGAAACAAATACCAAGGAAAATGAAGAAAAAATGTAATCATATAATAGAGTAGGTAATATATCTACTCTATCTCCTGAAGCATCAGTAACACCGATTTCTACTAAGATTCCTTGAGAATCATTCTTATTTAAACTAGTTCTTGAATTAGAGCCAATTGCATATACTATTCCATCTTTGTCAGATTATTATCTTAACTATCAAACAAAATTAGTTGTTTGAATTACAAAGAAATGAAAACATGATAGTCTAGAAATGGTATCTGAAATCAACTACTATGCTCATGGAGACGTAGAAGAAAAAGCTCATGAATATTCCCAAACTTTAGGAGATTTTTTCAATTACAATGAGTATAATTTAAATGAGATTGCAGCTTCATATGATGACAATTTTAAAAAAAAAAAATGTTTCAAAGAAAAAATTGAAGAAAACTTAATGGTTCACTGAGGAAAATTGGCAGAGATATTATTCTAATTTAATTTGAGGACTTACTATAGAAAGATAAAATTTGTAGAATGATTTTCAGAGACAATTGGAATAGGGGAATGGAAAACATGAGGAGGAGATTCAGGAATTCAAAAAATTACATGAAGCTCAAATGAGTGTCTAGAAGGAAGAAGCAAAAAACAATTCTATGGTTATTGGCATAGCTTTGCAACAATAAAATGAATCTCTTAAATATCAAGTAAATGAGGTTGAAGAGGGAATAAAGAGTCTTCATATTTTCAAAGGTCATCCTTCACAAATTTGACTAATTTTAAGGAAGAACCAAACAAAGTTCTATAAACAATTGGATAAAATTTGAATGGTTTATAAATAAATTAAAGATTTAAGGGAAAGAATTGATTCATTGGTAGAAGAGGACATATTAGTTAAAAGGCATTTTCTCTGGCTAGTTGACTTGAAAAATGAATTTCAATCTATTAAAATTCCAAGAGTTTTTAATAGAGACAAAAGGTCGATGCTTTCTTCACTAAGTTGAAGGGAGAGAGAAAAAGAAGAAATTAGAGCAAGCATACAGAATGCATATGAGCAATGCTTCTCAATTTGGAAAAAGAAATATACTCTATAGAATAATTTGAACTATCTGGTAGAAATCCATGAAACAAAGTAGCTCCATGAGAATTAAAATTTCCCATATAAAATCTCATTGTGAAGGAATAGGTAGAAATAACAAACATTATATTTTCTAGACAATAAAGTTTCCGAAAATAATTTCAACTACCTTTTGCGCAAATCAGGGGTATTTCCAAGTTTCAAGTCAAATATGAGAGGAAGAAGAAAGAGGGATAAGGATTAGTTTCCAATTGTCATATCAGCATGAAGAAATTTCCTCTCATTTAATTTTTTGCATTATACGAGTAATATTCAAAATTCGTAGAATATGTTGAAGTACATACACCTAGCCTTCTAATTATTATCAATTAAGAAGACTTTGAAGATGAGGAGAAGATAATTGCTTATGTGCTATATTTCCATTAAACATACAAAATTTTAGAATTTAGTCTTTATTTTCTAAAAAAACTGTTCATTTTTCATGTTCCAAGGCATATTTTATTTTATTGTACTTTAGTATTTACAGACTTTTATGTGTTGGTGCAAAGTGTCCAAAATCATTGAAGACTATAGATTTGAATGTTTTTAATCAATTTTGAAATGCTAGTATTTTTTAATACCATTTTCAGTGCTCATGTTTAATGAATTTTGGCATTTATGTGAATGGATGATTTTAATTACTTAATAAATGCATATGATTTTATTTTTTGACTTGTGCTATTTGACCTTCAATGAGTTTTTGATAAATCTATTTAAGATTCCTTATGAAAGTTTAGAAATTTAGATCTTTTTAAAATCAGGAATTAAAAATTTGTAGATTCGCTTATTCCTAATTTATCTTTTTTTTTTTTTTGCATGTGGTTCATGAGCACCTTGGTCATTGAGTGATCGCTACGTCCATGGAAAAATCTGGGCTATAGTTAGGCTAAATCGCCCCTTGGCCTACTGCAAGAGCTGACCCCAAGGGCTTCGGGTAGATTCGACCATGTGACCTCCCAATGGCAAGGCACGGTTTTTGACCAACTGAGCTAACCCTTGGGGCTACTTATTCCTAATTTATCATTCCAATACAATATTGTAATATAGGCAAAGTTTATCTCCTATATGACATAGAAATTTTTATTAAATTAGTTAAAATTATCCATCTGTAGATATTCCAGAAATTTAAAAAAAAATCGCTAGATAATATCAAAATTCGAACATACTTTTGAAGATTTTATTTAAATGTTCATCGAAAACTTATTTCTTCAATCTTATGAATTCAATTCCAATTAGGAATTTAACTTCCATGATATTATGTCTACTTTTATGTTCATTTAAAGCCTTTAATTGCTGGTATTTGGATTGATTAAATCACTAGTTAAATGAGTATTGTAGTTGATATTGGTATATGCATAATGTACAGGACTTTGGGGCAAGTGTTTGATGAACAAAATCTCAAGAAAAAAAAAAATATATATAATATATATATATATAAATATATATATTTATTTTTTTTCTTTTCTTTCTACATTTCACATACTTATGCTAACATCAAATAGTTCACAAATTCATTGTATTGCAAAACATTTTGCCTCTATATGTCGATATGCATATGATAGTAATGGTTTTATAGTATAAGCATGTCAATCATGTATACATTTCTCTTGTTAAATGTTCTTGGTATTGAGGTATTGTTTTAACCAATTGGTAGTAGCATTGACATTGCAACTGAAATAATCATAAAAGACTTGCACAACTATTTTTTTCATATTAGACATATTGAAGCATAGTGGAAGGGCACAAATAGGCTCAAAGAAACAGTCATCACAGTCATTGATATTTTGTTGATAGATATTAAAACCTTGTTCAGGTAATATTTTCTCAATTCGTAATATGCCAAAGTGTACTAGTTTTGTTTTATAAATATATTTTGATGTAATTTTAAAAATTAATGTGTGAGTAGTTGCATTGGAAAAGTGTTGATCATGTGTTCTTTATTTTGCTTGCATGTTTCCAATGTGTATTAGTATATTTCATAGTTCTAGGGGTGCGGAGGCTCGTTAAGAATGGTCTTTCACATAGATGTCAGAATCAATACCCTGTACGTTTTGTTGGTCACTGTAAGAATTATGCACAATTTATATTTTCAGAAACATATGCATATTTTACAATAGTCATATTCGGTACATTATGGTTCATTCATTTTGGGATTCTATATCTCATTCATAGAAAATATTTTTACATTCATTTGTTGTATCTATATCATTTTGCTTGTTTCCCTATAGAGTGTTTATGTTGTTCACGTAGTTCATAGTGAATTTAATTTTCTTTTGAAACATGATTGATAAAGCATCAATGAACAAGAGTGATTGCTAAATAATCAATGGATAAGCATTTGTTAACTATATAGAAATTAATGGTACCTATGAAATACTAAGGAAGGATCCTCTAGTTCATTTGAGAAAATTTGCATATGCTATGGGTGATTGATTGTTCGATAGTATGCAAACTCTATTACATTTTCAATACACATCAACAGAATTGCGTGAAGTAATAATAGAAAATTTCAGGAATTGTTTACATGAAGGGAAGGTCAAAGCCATATTATCTTACAAATGTGAATTGAATATAGATGAATTAATACATATGGATGATATACATATCCGAAATGTTTAGTTGGAAAGGATGAAAAAATCAGCTTCAAATATTATTGTTAGGGAAGAACAAGGACATTGGGGGGACATATTTTGCATAGATTCATTATCGAACTAACTAAAAATTCCCATAAGACTCTCGTCAAAGATAACAATGAAAATTTATTTTCATTTTAATCCAAATTTGTGTGAAGAAAGTTATCACATATTATTCAATGATGAGAACTCAAATTTTGGACATTTCAAACCAATACTATGCAAGAAAAAATGTTCAGTAGGAATTAACCATGAACCTATAATAAATATAACAAAATACAAAAAAAATCACATGCATGGATGCAGATAAAAAAAGGCGTTAGCAGACATATGTTTAGCAATTTTTCAAGGTTCAAGAGTATTTACAGTGAAAGTTGTTCTAAAAAAATAATCCAATTGATGAACATGAGTATGTTGTTCCATGTTTATGACACATAATTGCACAAGATTTTTGCAACACAATGATGCATAATGATCCATTTGCATTAAACTGCGAACAAACATGCGATTAATAAATTTATTGCAATAGAATATTAGCAAGGATGCATTATACAATTAGAAATGCCATATGAAGAAGGGAACATATGCAATGAACTTTTTTTTATCATTGGATATGATATAGCTTGATCATAACTATATTCATATGGCCCACTGACATTCTAGATATAGTGTTTGAATTTCATCTGTTCACGAAGGAAGAAATTATATTTTATGTTAGGAAATTTAGTAGGACTGTAGTTCATTTGCATTATGAACCTCTCAAAGAGATGGTTGAACAAAAAAAACATTTCACGTCTTGTTGAGGTAGTTAATGAAAAAGGGTATATAGATAAATGTAATAAAAAACATTCTTGAGTTAATAAAAATGAATTCCAAAACATGAATATGAATGAAAATGGCATAGAAATTTATACCAATTTTATGAATGCGGATAAGAGATCATGAATATCAATGCATAAAATCAAGAAACTTATAAGAAACAAGCATGTTTTTTAAACAAACATTGTTAGAAAACTATGAAATCCATTAAATTATAGCTCTAAGAACACAAACATTGATGAAGATACTATGGAACTTAATACAAAGCCTATAAATGTAAGAAAAGGAATGCATTTTTCGTCGCATGAACTCAAAAATTACATAAGAAACAAAACTTTTACCAAAACAAGTTGGATTACATCATGGTAGAAGAGTCAAAAGTCATTAGAAGATAACATATTTTATAGTGAACATAATAATCGTTACAAATGTTTAATTATACATTTGAAACAGTAGTTGAGAAACAACATTTTAAGAAAATACATCATGATCTTGTTTATGGCTATGTAATTTGCAATCAAACTTGGTTTAAAAGGTATGTCATATAAAATTAAATCAACAATGTGTCCAAAATTATGTGTTTATGCAAAAAAAGGGGAAAGGCACTTGACAATGAAAAAGTATCAAATATCTAGGTCTAGATAAAATTAAACATAATAGGTAAACTTAGAAAGTGAAAAAAAATTATGAATTGGAGAAAATATTGATATCATTTTGATTACAATTTTTTAAAATACGGGAACTTTGACAACATTTTTGAAAACCACAATTGACATTGAATGGTGGACTAATCAATGTACCTGCTAACATATCTTGAATTCCAATTTCACTTCCTCATAACATAAATGAACCTAGTATTATTGTCATGGCAATTAAAATACATTTAGTGTTTAAAATGATATTTGTTGTTGGGAGAATATAGGTTCATAAATTCATCAAGGAATTGAGATTATTGTGTAAAATTCCATCCTATAGACTGGAGAATGTCAGAATAAATGTAATTGAAAACAACTCTTTGATGAAATCGCCAATTTTTCACATACCCAGTTACCCTACATGGGTAAGCGCATATTATAGTAACATTATGCTTCAAGTAGCCGAGTTCCATTGAAAAAAGGAATGGGTTAATTAAACATGGAATTTCTAACCTCATAACTCATTTTATCTTTCTTTTGTTGTGGTTGGTAATGATAGGAGTGGTTCCAAATCGTCATCTTATTTTGCATCTTCTCACGCAAATATACCATGAGACCATGAGTTGATTTGCCAATCTCTGGATTGAATATCCCTGAGCCAAAAAAAAGTAACTCTCTCGATAAAAGTCGGTTGTAATAAAAGTCGACCCCCAGTGCATCTTCATCTCCCAGGGGCTCGAAGAGGCACTTTTGGAAACACCAACAAGGGCAATTTGTTTTAATGGAAAGAGAAATCAAAGATGCATATACATATGAGACATATGCATATACAAAAACTAATGATAATAGTTATTATTGTGATAAAGAGTCAGTCACAAGAATATTGTTAGATGGATTTAGAAATACATATAGTGTTTATGATTTTTATAATAACCAAATAAACATTTCTTGAGGTGCAGGATATAGGCCTTTAGGCATATTTAGATATAAGTGTTTAGGAGAGATGATATTTTTCACACAGTTTTATAGGACAAAATGATTATACGATGTTATGAGAAACCTTACATATCCCAATATTGCTAAGTGGGAAGTTTCGTATCAAGATCATGATTTTGTGTATCATATAGCAAATTTCTTTTACAAAATAATTTGAATTATCGTTAATAAAATATTTAGTTGTAGTTGCAACAAATACATCAAGAAATATTTTTTTTTGATTGAAAATGAAGTAAATGAATATGATATCGATACTTTGATAAGAAATTACCCTATTACCCATGTACAATATTATAGAAGTAAAATGAATGTTCTATTTCTGTTAATTTTGCATGAGTCCAATTATTTTTGTCATGTCGTTGACTATTTATTTGTAACATAATTCCAAAGTCGAGGAAGTTCACATGCACATGGATTGATATTGATTAAAAATGCTCGCATCTATAGAAAAAACATGAATACTAAAATTCAAAGTTTGTTGATAAGTACTCGTCACGTGATTCAGCGAAACTACCTGCAAATCCTCAAATTGTTCAACATCATCATCACAAAAGCACTTGTAGTAAATTAAAATAGATGCATTTCAAGTTCAATTTTCTAATACCATTCATGCCAAGAACAAAAATACTAGTGAGCCCATGGAATTCTGACAATGAAAGAAAAAACGAAAATGAAAGAGCGATATTTGATGCACTAGATCATATGGAACATGATGAGACATATGCAATTGATATTTTATGAAAAAGAATAGGTATAACTGAATCTGATTATCCATGCAATTTAGTATACTGTAAAATGAAGAACAATTTCATCGAAAAGAGAACCAATACACATATGGACTAATAATTTTTCTCGACACATTCTATTAATTTGGAGTGTAAATACTAATGCTAAATTTATACTTCACTCATATGATACAAGTACTTATTGTAATTCATATGTCAAAAAGCTAGATAAAACAATGACATCAATGGTTAAATGTGTGCAAAGTGAGTTTGAAAAAAATAATGGTGATATCATAGAAAAAAATGCAACACTTGGAAAATACTTATTGAACTTACAACAAATGTCTCCACAACAAATTATATTTATATAGTGTGGTCAATGCCATTGAATACAACTTCAAGAAAATATATATTTATTAATACTTGAACAATAGATGATCAAACATTTTTTCTAATGAAAGAAAAAGACGAATAGTTTGAACTAGATGATTTAGAAAACATAACATTTGTATTAATTATAGATCTTTTTGTGTGATGACCAGAAAAAATCAAATATCTATGTTTAGAACAGTTTTCCTCATGCTTTACACTTAAAGGAAAAAAAGGAGAGGAGGCATTGAAAAAAAATGTGTTCTAAGGTACGTAAAAATAATAAACACATTCATGCTAATAACTATTATAGAGGATGACTAATGTTGTATGTCCCATATCATATACGAGAACATATTTAAAGAACAAAATTTGAGTTAAGAGAGTGTATATTTCCTATTTGGGAAATTCATAAAATCTAACAAGTGAAAACTCACATACAATACAATGAAAACATGGATTGATGTTGATAGCATAGTTGTTGCGCTTGAAAATAAACAATGAATTATCTGAAACAATTAATACCGACCTGAAGGAATAGATAGTGAAAAACATTATCAAGAATATGATATCAAGTAAGATTTTAAAAATTTACAAAAGGCTAGAAATGCAAAATCAATTATTGAGAGAATTTATCAACTTGTGAAATAGCCACAAGTTTTAGAGGAAACAAATTTCTATGAAATAAAGAGAATTATTAACCAAGAATACACAGAGACAGTGGATGAGAAAAACAATTCCAAATGACCCATTGTATGGACCTATAATAGGTGGTTCAGGCATTAGAATTTTTTTTAGTATAATAGAAATATTCCAATCTCTAATTCTAGTGCACGACAAGATGTTCGGATATGATCCAACTCAATTAAAAGAAATCATGACAACATATATAATGAAGGAAGTTTTCAATGTAGATGGTATAACATTGCATTTGTCATTGCATTTACTATTTAACAATTTGGAATATATTTCACTTAAAGATCAAGAATTAGAGTGGTTGATTCTTACACATCCATTTTGGCACATCACTCCCATCATCTAGATGAGTTCTATTAAGGCTCATCAAACCCTAATTTAGTTTCTACATGCCCTAGACAAGTCAACACTTTGAATGCTCCCTTCCCTGATAGTTTCATCACTTGAAGACATCCTGAAATTACTCCAAGAAGGATCATCGTAGGTAGGCCCATGCAAGAGTGCTCTGTAGAGAACTTAGGCCCATGAAAGGGTGCTCTTTGGAGAACCTGGGCCCACATTAACTTGCGCTATGTGAGATTAAGTGAAATTCACATATGGTTCTAGGAATATTCTTATCCTCTGGATTTGTCAAGAATATTACCACACTTATCATATCCTATGAGCTCAAAATTGGATAGGAAATGAGTTAAGTAACCTCGTATGCTCTCATCCCTTCCTCCATGGAAGATAACTCTATGTTTGGAATGCCATTCAATACCCCATTTTATGACAAAACCTCCTCCATTTTCCTATAAATTGAGCACTCATCTAAGTGATCAGGGGCTGGACTTTGAGAATTTATAAGAGATAATATTAAAGTGAGAATTGAGATTGTAAGTGAGTAGTGTTATGCTGTTGGAGTGCTATGCTATTGATGTGATGTTGGTTGGAAGAGTGATAATGGATCAGACTTCATGGTTGTAATTCTTCCTTCTACTTAATAAAGCTATTTACACATTTTTACATATTATTATCTTGATGCATAATGTTTATATGTGTGAATGTATCTAAATCCATTTACTTGTATTCGATAGATCTTTTAATTTGATTGGTTCTTTTTCTTCTAATTCTGCTTGCAATTACTTTTTGAACAAGTTAAGTTCGAGAAGGAGCGATGGGAGTCAAAAAAAGGAGACAAAAGGAAAGTGTTAGCAAACCAACTCACAAAAAGATAGAAAAGATAGATCAACACCTTAGAATTCAACCTCTTCGAGGTGGAAACCTCCTGTACATTACAGAAATGAACAATTCTTAGATGATACAAAAGACTAAACCTCCCTTCTATATATGGGATTCTAAGGGGTCACAATAAGTCAAGCCAAGCTAACAATAATAACATAAGGGAACAACAATAACAATAGTGGGTTTGTATGGGGCACACTAATAATAATATGGGGACAATAGGGGAACAATGATTAAAATAAGGGATGCAATGACAATAGTAATGTAGGAATCACTAGTATTATAGGGACCTAACATGCCCCTCTCCTTCCGAAAAGAATTGTTTTCAATGCTTGAGTAGTTCTGGATGCTTATGTATATAATTTTCATCCTCCCATGTGGAACCTTTAGCAGATAAGTTCTTCCACTTTGTGAGAGACTCGAAAATTGATCGATTTCATAGTTGTTGAGTTCTTGTTTCTATGAGTGCTTCTAGTTCCAATATTATTTTTCCTTCCTCATCAATTTCTCGTAATATTGTTTGAACTGGGAGCTTGTCACCTGTAACCTTCTTTAAACATGAAACATGGAAAACTGGGTGCACTTGGGAAGTTGTAGGAAGCTCCGATTTGTATGCCATGGTACTAATATTTTGCAGCACCTTGTACGGACCATAATAATTTGGTGATAATTTATTATCTTTCTTAGCTTGCTTAAGGGACATTTGTTTATCTCGTTGCAGCCATAGGACCATCTAGCCACCTATATCAAAACTTCTCTCACTACAATGCTTATATGCCTGTTGTTTCATTCTATTCTGTGCTAACTTGAGGTTATCCTTTAAGAGTTGGAGAACCTTATGTCGATGCTCGATGTGATGTTCCATTGCTTGAACCTTAAAATTTCTCTTAAATATGATTTGATGGATGGTGGATGATATCCATAAACTGCCATAAATGGTGTCTTTTTTGTTGTAGTATGGAAGGACATGTTATACCACCATTTAGCCAGAGGAAACCATTTGACCCATTATGTATGTTTATCAGATACAAAGCAACGAACATATCCTTTCAAACATTTGTTTACTATCTCAATTTTCCCATGAGATTGAGGATGATAAGATGAGCTATGAGCTAACTGATCACCGAGACAAGAGCTAACTGATCACCGAGACAAGAAAATAATTTTGTCCAAAAATTTCTAGTGAGAATGGGACCTTTGGCACTGAAAATAATCTTCAGGATTCCATGTAGCTTTTGAATTGCTTCCATAAATGTAGTATAAAATGTACTACCTTTAAATAGATGCAATAATGCATAATAGTCTGCATACTTGGTAACTCTGTCAACTACCACCATGATGACACTCCTTCCTCTGGACTTGGGTAAACCTATGACAAAATCCATTAAAAACTCCTTCCAAAGTTGGCTTGGAATGGAAAATGGTTGTAATAAACCTGGGGTCTTAATCATTTCGACTTTATTTTGTTGGAAAATCAAACATTCCTCCACAAACTTTTCAATATCTGATTTAAGGCCATCCCAAAAGAAGTCCTTCTTAACCTTGTGGTATGTTTTTGAAAATCATGAGTGCCCTGCTAAGGGAGAAGTGTGCAATTCCATAAGAATATTTTATT